>BMAO01036004.1:0-31036 GCA_019973975.1 Trichonephila clavata | reverse complement strand
TTTGAAGAAATTTCGGATTGTTATCAGGCATTGGCATCAGTGATCCGATTTTATGGTACACCTGGCCTTGAATTTTGAATGTAGTTTCAAAATTACGTCCATCGGATGCACGATCGCAAATTTTAGTTGCCCCAAATGACGTCATTTGGAAGCAAGAATTAAATTTGCGTATCTTACGCAAAAATAATTTCGAATCATCTGAATTGCCAGTAAGAAGGGATAATAAAGGCTCCGGCGGAGCGGGTAGAGGTGACAGCACAACTTTTCCTGATGCGCAGCACATGCCGGCTGCTTCATTCCGAAATTTCAATGCCTGACAATATTGACATACTTTATCCATTCCACCGATAGCAATTTTTGAATGCGCTGAGTAGTTAATATCTGGTGCATATTCAAAGGCAAGCCGAACGAATGATGCACGTGTTAATGAGCAGCTGATCCGTTGCCTTTGTCGATCTAGTACTCGCACTGTAGCTATGTTTCGTTCTCGTGCCGCTCTTGTTCTCGTAATATTCTGTTGCAGACGTTCGTCACGCTGTTCTTGAGATTCTTGTGCACGACTTTCTGCAGTCCTGATTCTTTGAGCTGCATTTGTTGTTTCGATTTGTTCTGGTAATTGCTGAGCTCTTTCAACACGTTTGCGTCGTGACCCTTTGCTGCTCACGTTGTTGAGGTTAGATTTTTTCGGTGGCATTTGACTGAAAATAATAATTTAATCGTTTAAATATTAGAAAGAGGAACTGAAAAACATGTTATCATAGCACATTGAAATAATAAGTGCAAAATAATTTTCAATGGAGGTTAAATAAAAATAATATAAAAATTTTTGTACAATTATTGAAAAAGTGTGGGGAGCTTTGTGCCATTTTCTCATTGATATATTAATTAACTTTTATAAAACTATGTGATATTACTTACATGTATAAATTGAAATTATTGTTCCTGTGCTCCTACTGTGGTTATGTCTCGTTCTCCTGCTGCTCTTGTTCTTATGATATTCTCTTGAAGACGTTCGTTACACTGTTCTTGAGATTCTTGTGCATGACCTTCTGCTGTCCTGATTCTTTGAGCTGGATTTCTTGATTCAATTTGTTCTGCCAACTGATGGGCTCTTTTAATACGTTTGTGTCGTGCCTCTCTGGTTCTCGCGTTGTTGAGGTTAGATTTTTTCGGTGGCATTTGACTGAAAATAATAAATTAATCGTTTAAATATGAGAAAAAAAAAATTGAAAATCATTCTAATTAACTTTTATAATTATGTGATAATACTGACATGTACATATTTGAATTATAGAGTTCAAATAATTATTTCAATAAGAATTGAAATACTAATTTAATCGTTTAAATATAAGGAAAAAAATCTGAAAAAACTTGTTATCATAGCACATTGAAATAATAAGTGCTAAATATTTTTTAATAGAGGTTAAATAAAAACAATAAAAAAAATATTTGTACAACTATTGAAAAAGTGTAGGAAATTGTGTATCATTTTTGCATTGACATTTTAATTAAATTTTATAATTATGTGATAATACTTACATACATATATTCAAATTAAATTATTCAAGTTTTGATCAATGAAGCACAAATAAGTGAAAAACAGGATTAATTTCACTGTATTATCTTCATTATAATATGAATGCAATTTACACTTCAGTCTAAGTAACACGTGGCCGGATATGCTAACACCAAAAATTTAAAAAGTACTGTTCTTCAATAAATCAATCTTTAAGAATAAAAAAAAACCGTCGGTTGTGATGGGTTATATGAGGGAATTCCCCTTTTTCTACGCAGCGAGACTCAAAACTACCTCAACTTTTCCCATCTTCCAAACACAAAGCTAACGCAACGTGAATGACCTTGACGAAATTCAGAAATAACGTCGAGAGAACCGAATGAGCATCCCTTACGGGAATCTGGCAACGTTTTTTCAGGATTCTTCACATTTCCGGCTATAAAAAAATTATGGCGTGATAAATTGAAATGAAAACCATCCTATCTCTCAAGTTGGATCGAACTGCACATGGTGTGCAAATTTTATTATAATCGGTTAAGTGGTTCAGGAGTCCATTGAGGACAAACATTGTGACGCGAGATTTATATATATATAGATATGGATAGTATAACAGTATAATATAAAATATGCATATGATCTCCAAGAAACTATGTGAGGAACAGATTATCAGAAGCAACGTTAAACCTTGATAGCATGAGGCAAAATCATTTCAAAATTTAATTAGCAAGAACCAAAATAAAAAAAAAAACCATCTAAAACAGATTAAAAAATTCTACATAAAAAAAAAAATTATGAGCCTAATGAGAGAAATACTAAACCTTGTTGATAAAAAATTAATTTTTAAACAATACTTTTTGCAATATTTTGATTAAAAATATTTGTTATTCAGTCGCAAAGAGCAAACAAATGAGAAAATACAATGATAAATAATTAGCGATCATTGAAATATATCATATATGGACAGTATATGTATAAATTATATGATCTTTATAAAACTAACTGAGGAACATAGAAGCAAAGTTAAACCTTGATGCCATGAGAAGTAAAATCGCATCAACATTGAATTTTAAAAGAAATCCAAAGAGGAATATGAGAAAATTGTGTGTGTGTGTGTGTATCAAGCTGCATCTTTTTCCACAAACATTTTTGGATCACAAATGGTATAAATAAATTTATATATTTGAAGATTATTGGAAGCAAAATTAAGGCATTATATACCATGTGACAAAAAATCTGATCAACATTGATCAGCATCTGATGTGTTTTTCTGTAACGATGAAAATATGGTATTTGCTGATGAAGGAAGAAAATAAACAATCTTTTTTTCAATCAAAAAAATGTCATAGAAGTGTATGCATATGTAACAAATAGATACAATGCAAATGTATAAAATCTTCAAAAATCTACATGAAGAACAGATTGTCAGAAGGAAAATTAAACCAAGATGCAACACATTAAAAAATTGCATTAACTCAGAATTTTAAAAGTGCAAAAGAAAATTACTTTGTTATGCATTCAATCACATCAATAGTTTCCATGAAGATCTTCTTGATGAATAAAGTTAACTATCTTTCCATGAGATCAAAAGATGAGTACTTATCGGTTATAAAAACTTATGAGGCCAAAAAATAAAAGCAACATGTAAAACATACACCAAAATTTACTTAATAATATGTTTCACAAAAATGGAAGGTAGTTTTTTGAAATATTTCCGATCTGTTTATAGCAATTACTTTAATTTAGTACTATTTTTGTTGTTACACTACTAGCTAGGATTTTCTACTTAAGATAATAAGCGAGATTTAGAATTTGCTGATGAACAAAGAAAAGCAATAAAGTTTTTTTTTAGCAGAAAAAAACTTGGTAACAGATTTTTTTTTTTGAACATAAGAATAAAAGCAGGCAAGAAGTGAAGGTAATTCCATTATCTAAAAAATCTACTGATATTTGTGTTGATGAATGAGCAATCATTATCAGAATTGACGTATTAATGTCATCGCAGACAAATTGGCACCTCATGAATTGCACCACTTTCTGCCAAAATTTGACTGTGTGTGTGATTGGGTTTTCACATATAAGATATGTTAGAATCTTCGTTGTTTTGACATGAAAGTGTGATTTGTGTGGCACCAATTTTGCTGTAGTGACGCTAACACACGAGCACCTTATAATCTAAAGATTCACAAATCATTTTTTGGCTTAAAACTATTTTTTCATAATTAATGTAAGCTACAACAATAAGCAAGAAATTTAAAGTTTAGAAAATAAACAAATATAAAACTGTGTGTGACTAAAATACAAATTATAACAATTTAAATTAAAATATCTAAAACAGAAAAATTAAGCTCTAATTTTGATGAAATTACGATAACCACAACTCAGAAACAAAACACTCACAGAAAGTCTTAAACATGAAAAATTGAAACAGAAAGAAAATAAACATAAATATATATGAAGCAACCTTGCATATAGTAGAAATTATGACATTAATTTAACCCAAGAAGAAACCTTAAATATAACAATAAAGGTCTAATTTTGACGAAACTACCATAAACAGCTCGGAACAAAAAGAAAATATGTCAGAAAATCTCATACGTAAATAATAATTCGTATTAGCCTTCGTGATCTTACGTATTAGCATCACCACAGCCAAACTGGCACTAAGCAAATCACACTGTATCCCAACAAAATCTGATTGATTTTTTTTTTCATATAAAAAAAGAAGTTTTGTTTTGATATCAGAGTGATTAGCATGGCGCCAATTTGGTTATGATGACACTTATCTGTATCATAAATTCTAACTTAAATCACGATATTGGCATTCTGATAATCCCAATTAGTTTGAATGCAGTGTCATTTTCTATGGTATATATACTTGCATATTATCGCAACCTATTGGCGACATTACATGAAATGAAGCATATGATTGCCAATTTGGCGAGTTATTAATTAAGTTGGCAATTTTTACAACAATACATAAGTACCAAAAAAGGTTATTGCTTTTTACCTTTATCGGCAAACTCCATGTTTCATCAATGTTGCAAAATAGTACCAGAATCTAGCTTTGACAAAAGAAAAGGTACTGACGTATTATTGCAACAATCGCCAACTTGCAATAATATGTGCATATGCGAGACACTAAAATAGAAAATATAGCATTAATTTAAATTAAAAGGTTGTCGAAAACAAATGAAAATTAAGCCTTTATTTTGCCAGAAAACCTTAAAATATAAAAAAATTTAAACATGAACACAATAAACGTAAATATATATAAAGTAACCTAGCATATAGTAGAAATAACATTAATTCAAACCGAAAAGCAACCTTAAACACATAACTAAAGGTCTGATTTTGATGGGAAGTAGGCAAGACATACCGCTAAAGTGTACTGATATATTCAGGCAATAATTTAGTTAACAGCTTTTCTTACTTTGGGGCCGACTACCTTCTGTTGTCGTGATATGAACATGAAATGAATTGTAGCCCAAGCACAACCATAGATTGATAATACCACCAACATTCAGGTTAGCAAGAATAAGGAAAAGCAAACGTGCAAACCCAAGGTCCTTGCAACTGTTTTGTACCATAATATGAACAAATGTTTTGCATTATTGACTCTAAGAATAACAAAATTAATAAACAACATGGAGAAGCCAAAATTTTTCAGATACAGCAAAAAGGTTTGAAGAGTGTAATCAAGCTTTTTTGATAATCATAGTACAGTTAAGATTAATCAGGGGCATAAAATGAAATAGAACATTTTAAGGAAAGTAATTATCTTTAAAGGTGGTCACAACAATAAAAATAATAGCTTTAGGCCCTGCAAAATGGGTAGTTGTGCCATTATGCAATCAACATGCACTATTACAAACCACAAAAGGAAGTAAGAAATAATTTAAACAAAAATCATACACAGTTACACAAATTTAATACGGTGGATAAACTCAATCCATCTGAGGTTCATGTCATGACACAGGTTTTCGGCGCCAAAGTTAAACTTAGAACCAAATGACATCGCCTGAATATTAGTACACTTTAATGGTACACACACACACATATTGCCCCATTCCATCAGTATAGGTTGACCATTCAGTCTGAAAAAGTTGTATAAAAAACATCCTTTTTTTGAAAGAAGCGAAAAAGATGTTGTATAGATGGGCCTATTGGAGATCCAACACAGGAGACCGTGTTTCTTCTCCGTCCGATTAAATGACGTGGGGGAGCAAAAGCTTCGGAAAAAATTCTGTTCAGGAGTCATGGGAGGATGAGCATCAAGTCAAGACCTGAAAAGAGAAGAAAAAGAGAGGGCGAGGAGAAGGGGGGAGGTCGAAAGACCCCGAGATGGGGTGATTAAAATATGTCCCGTAGGCTCGCTGAAGCAGCTGCGTACCTGTAGAGGCCAGGAGTGATGATTGCCGCCTGGGCGATCGTATTATTACTGTGGTGTGGGACGTTCTGAAAGAATGACGAGGCCCCTGATTCTTACGTGAAGTGGACTGATCTTGAGGTCTGCGTGGATGTACTAGAGGCTATAAACTGTATGGAAATGAGCTGGTTCTATTAATGAGCAGGTGGAGAGGGTGGAAGGAGAACTGAAGTTAGGAGAAGTAGGGATTATAGGGAAGCATCGTAATCCCGCCAAAATCAAATAGCTAGCTGTGTGTGCGCCATATTCCTGTCTGTTGATTTAGAATGTTATTTGTACATATAAGTATATATTTTGTGAATAATTTTTTTAAAAAAATATGGCGATGATTCTGTAAACGCAAATGCCGCTCAAGTGCAGTATAGGGGGGGGGGGGGGAGACCCTTTGGATTTTGCGATTTTTATCGAAATGTCATGTTGAGATTACGAATTCATTCCGGCGCACTGTTTTATTTGGTAACCCCAAATTTTTTATTTGTGGTCTTATGCAAATAAGGTCACGTGTTGTTTTTAAAAAATTGTTATTGGTTAATTAATAAAATAACAGATAATTTCAACACCAGCAGACGATTTTCAAACTAACAATTCTATATTTAATTTATTTTTCATTTTAAAATTTATTTTCGTCCATATTGGATACTAGACGCTTCAAGCCATTTGTAATATTCAATTTTCTTGCTTTTTTTATTTTTATTTTCCTCCGATTTATCCCGAGGAGTATGTCTGAAAGGTACCATTTGCGTTTCTTTGTGATTTTCAACGAAAGGGTAAATTGACTGTGATACAGTGGTGCATGGAAAAAGGATTGATTGCTACCAGTGCTGAATGTTCTGTTTGCAAGAAAGCTATGCATCTGGTCAAGAAGAATTCAAGTGACGGTTATATTCGGGAATGCCGAAAAAAAGGAACGTATGGACATCGCATGAAAAGATCTGTAAGGAAGAATATCTGTTTTGAGGAGAGTAAGTTGAGTATGCTAGACATTCTAAAATTAACGAATATGTGGTTGCGAAAGGCCAACCGTGACTTCATTTCTTTTGAACTTAATGTTTCGAAGAAAACAGTCACGAATTGGATGAGTTTTTGCAGAGAAATATGCATGGAAATGTGTGTGTAGGACAGCTCGGTGCTTGGAGGTCCAGATGTGGTTGTAGAAATTGACAAGAGTATGTTTGGTAAAAGGAAGTACAACAGAGGCAAACGAGTGAATGGAACCTGGGTGTTTGGAGGAATTGACAGATCTTCGAATAAGTTTTTCTTCGTGTGGTTCAGGATAGGTCGAAGGATACTCTTCTACAGTCCATCAAGAGCAACATAAAGGAGGGTACCACCATCATATCAGATTGTTGGAAAGCTTATAATTGCCTGAAAGATGAAGGTTTCCTTCATCTTTTAGTCAATCATACTGTGGCGGAATCTAAATAAGCCAGTAACAGACTCCGGACAGGAGTGATCACTTTTGTCTAGTGGTAAGTTACGCGCTTACGAATCGGAAGGTACCGAGTTCAAACCTCCGATATTGGTGACCTCGGCTGAAAAGAAAAAACGCAAAATCTTCTGATGTGTCATGGCGCCATCTACCTGCAAGCAAAGTCGCCAGACTCACTTGGCGCAGCAAAGTCGTCGAACCCACTCGGCGCAGCAAAGTCGTCAGACTCACTTGACGCAATAGTAGCAACTCCCACGCTCGCCATAACAACAAATATCTCGTTCGTTCGCCTATCCACCGACTCACTGGTGGGGGAGTACTGTGGCGGAATCTAAATAAGCCAGTAACAGCCTCCGGACAGGAGTGATCACTTTTGTCTAGTGGTAAGTTACGCGCTTACGAATCGGAAGGTACCGAGTTCAAACCTCCGATATTGGTGACCCTGGCTGAACTCAGAAAGACGCAACGTTCTGAACTGTCGTGGCGCCATCTACCTGCAAGAAGAGCAAGGAAAGTCGTAAAAACTCACTTGACGCAGCAAAGTCGTCGAACCCTCTTGACGCAGCAAAGTCGCCGGACCCACTCGGCGCAGCAAAGTCGTCTCACATATGACGCAATCAACAAAGTCGTCTCACATATGACGCAATCAGCAAAAGCCGTCACAACTCATGACGCAGCAGCAAAAACATGCTTGATTAAACAAATACATCGTTCGTTCGCCTATCTACCGACTCACTGGTGGGGTGTATGTAGCGCTACCATCTATATAAGCTAGTAACTATATATATATACCTCCGCACCACGGTGATCATTTTGGTGTAGTGGATAAGTTACTCGGCTTCGGATCCAAAGGTACCTGGTTCTATCCTACAGGATAAGCGCGCCACTTCTATACCTTGCATTTTAAAGATACAGAAACGGGCGCTCACACGAACTCCATCGAGGGTTTGTGGAGAGCCATTAAAAAATATCTACATGGAACCCGCAGGTGTAAGGATGAATTTGATTCTTACCTTGCGGAGTACATGTTGAGAAAGATGAAGCGACCCAGCAATCCGAATGACCTATTCACTGCCTTTTTAGAGGCAGTGAAAGAAATATACCATCCTTGGGAAGAGCTATCCTGAGCGCAGGTAAGCTTACTTCTGAAATATTCTAATTTACGATTTCTCTTTTCTTAAAATAATTCCATTTTTAATTTTGTGCATAAATGATAGCTTTATAAATATTTTTTTTAAATTTCACATTAATATCTCTTCATTTTTATTTCAAAATTACAATTTGTGAATTCTTGGAATACCTACTGATAAATTAAGTAGCTTGGCTATCGAATCCGGTCTCCAAAAACACCTATCGTAGAAAAAGTACCTTGATGACCGCTTTTAGTAGTCAAAAAAAAAAAAAATTAACATCGCCAAGCCCCTTCCCCCATACTACACTTTAACCGTATTGTACATATTCACATATTTTAGAAAAAAAATGACATACAAGCGTCGGCCTCGTCAGAAAAAAGTGCACATCTCAACTAGATATTTCACAAAAAGTGAAAATGCGAATTCCAAAAATTGAACTGGTAAAATTCATTGGTGACAATAAAGAATGACTCAAATTTTGGAGTCAGTTCAAACGTATACATGAAGATGTTAACTTGCATAAAGACAAGTTCCAATATTTGATCCACTGAGCCTCTCCCCCATCTAGAATTAACAAATGTTCAGCTCAAAGTTTTACAAGCATTACTTATAATTGCTTTCCCTTCCTAAATATAATCATCAAGGAATTATTGGGATAATAAATAGTGGTAACAATATCTTCTTGTTTTTATTAAATTAAATAATTCTTAAAATTGCTTAAAATTTAGCGACAAGATAAGAATTTTTAATGATTTTTATGAATCTGCAACAATAAATTTTGCCATTTTTATTTTTAGAACAAAATAATGTGTGATTTGAAAGCATCGTTATTATTAGCCATCAAGGAATTTATTGTTATTGTCACTGTATACAGGTGTCACCTAACTATTTTTTGAAATTTATAAAACAGTGATTAGATATAACATAAACAATCGAACCCCTATACAACGAAAATCTGTTTTAAGAATTTTTCTATTTTGCGAACTTTTCCTGGAACCATTTTACTACTTTCTTGGTAAATTAACCTTAAGATAGCGAAGTGTATTTTCCATTTAATGAACTTTTTCTCTTGTGATTCGATTATTTTTCTTCCTATTTTAAAAATACTTCAGGACATTTTTCAAATTTTTCTCTCTTTTAGCATATTTTATGGTGATCTATGACCTTGAACTGGTTTTACTAGGGGCCTAACCCACCTAACACAGTGAAATTGCCGTAATTTTTGATATAAAAACTCAAATAAAATAAACAGGTTTTACCAGTAATTAAACTTGAGGATGCATGTGTTAATGTATGATAATGGTTTTAAATAACGTACACTTAAAATTAGAAATTGTCATAAAAATTCATTAATCCTAATGTAAATTATATTTTAAAGTTGGAAATATGGTGTAATCTTGGACGATGAATCCCCCTTCTGTTTTCCTTGCAGATTCCTTTTTGATGGGAGAGATATATGAGATGAATAGATATTAATTTTTTAAAAAAGTTTTATAAAGTAAATTATATGTTTATGAATTTAAAATTTGTTTTACGCGGTTTCTTATGTATATTAAAAGATGAATCTCTATTTAACGAATTTTCGAAAGGGCCGTGGGTGGTCTAGTGGTTAGAGCATCGAACTCCAGACCGGAAGGTCTGGGTTCGATGCCCGATGCCACCAAATACCCTCCAGGTACACACAGAGAGTACGTGCTCGTTTAATCAGGGGATCCGAATGTCTTGTGGGCGGTCGCAGCAGATACCACGGGTGCAGGGGTCTGGAGAATATTTTCCTCCCCTTCAGTTCCGTGCCTAAACTGTGGAGGTGGTGTCGCCATCTATAGTTTAGAAGCCCAACCTGTCTCAGGCTCTGGCAACTTTCACTCATTTCCTTCGGGAAGGACAAGACAACAATAACGAATTTTCTACATAGCGAATTTTTTTTGATGATATTACGACTTCGCTAAATAGAGTTCCAACTGCATATATAGCCTTGTGTGATGAAAATTGTTATTTGCAGAACTTTACATAGAACAATTTTTAAAAATCAAGTGCATTGCTGGATGTAAAAGCAGGCATAAGCAATGAGTGTTTATTGATGTTGCACTATTTAGCAAAAAGAGGACTATTCATGACAGATCACGTAATTTTGAACCTCGGTTAACGAACTAGGACGACACTTGAATTGGTGCCCCTTCTCCAATCTACCACACCATGCCAACGAGAGGATATTGAGACACGACAGATTTTACGTGCATCAGCCCATCTACATGGCGGGTTTTCAGTGGCCCTAAGGTTCGAACCTGTGACCAGAAAAACAACTTTGTTTTAGTGATTCATTTGTGTTGGTATATTCAAATGTTCAAGGAATGTTTTCAGAAATCGAAGGGAAAAAAATAATTCCTGAGAATCGCTCATTACTTTTGCACTTTTTTGCGTTGGTCTAGAAGAGCAGTCTTGAAACTTTTTCGTCTCACTTAACCCTTCGAGCTAAGAAATGTTTTCGGGGAATTCCATTTCACATACACACACTTAGGAAAATATATCTTAAAATATGTTGTTGTTGTTTCTAATCCTTCAGAGATCTAGCGGCAGCTAGATCAGATCCATGATACCGTGAACTCTAGCGAAGTCAAGCACCAGTAGAGGACTTTCATAAACATCCGCCAGAGCGAACCCCAAGCAATCCAGGATGTGATCGGGGGATGCCGGCTTCAGATTGCATTTCTTGCACAATGAAAAGACTTTGCGTCCCGAGTCAAATGTCATGTTTTTAACACGCTTTTATAAGTTTCACTTGCATGTAACGGAATCTTGGAACTCGATTTTTAGCTATTTTAAAAGGTCAGATTAATTCGAAATTTTGCACACTTGTCAAGGACTGATGACAATACAATAATTTCATAATTTTGTTCCATTGTCCTTTTCAGGATCGTCAGGAATAAGGATAATCAGATTTGGCGACAATTCCATAAATCACTTCCAGATTTGGCGACTATTTGCATATACCGTTTTTAAGTTAGGCGACTAATTCAAAATACCATTTTCAGATTTGGTGACTAATTTCATACATTATTTCCAGATTTGGCGACTAATTTCAGATTTAGCGACTAAAAGAATAAGGTGTAACCCTAACGCGAGTGTTTTGAATTTAAAACTAATTATATGCATGTATAAAATACACTTGCGCGGTTAATAGAAATAAAACAAGCATAAAAAGTGTTCTGTATCTGAGAAAGTGGAGGGTGGGTGTGTGTTAACAATTTCTTACAATAATATAAACATTTTTCTGAAAATGAGAATAAAAAAAATGTCTACTGCATGTGAAAAAAAAATAATTTACGTTCGAACAGCTAAATATTTTTTATTATTTTTATAAGGCAATACTTTTGGAAGTGATGATACGAATTAACATTACAGGAAAACGTTTAAAAGGTGAAAAAACGATTGACACTTTATATTACCATGTTTTATTAACTCGCTTTCTTTAATGTCTGTCCGGGTGGAATTTTGTAATTGATTTTAAATTGTGTGACTTTCCGATGATCTAGACTTAAAAAAAGAAAAAAGAAAGAAAAAAAAGGAGGAATTTTTTTTTAATAATTTTTAGTCCGTTATAAAAACGTGGTACATTAAAATTTGTTTTAATTCGAACTTTTTCTTCTTAACACACTTTTATTTGTTTGACCTGTTCTATAGAGACGGGATCTAATACAACGATACGGGACTCATCCGAGGCCCCATAAACGGAAAGAATAAATACACTTCAGACCCGTTAATTAATATCCATTGAAGAGCAAGACTAATTCCACAGCCATGTAATTCCAGCTTCAAATATCAAATTCAAGCATAAATTCAACAATGAATAAATGACAGTTTAAAAAACTAAAAAACACGCTTTTATTGTAGTTCGAACTAAAAAATGAAAAATAAATTATAGTTTTAAAAAAAACTGAAAAACACGCTTTTATACTGAATTGAACTAAAAGTAAAAAAATAATTCTAATATAAGAATAAAATGATTAACGAGAAAATTAATGTCATTGGGGTAAAAGCGTGGGTGTTCTATAAATGTATCAATTCTTAAAATTTCTAACTTCTATTCCGAAAAGCTGAATTAGTGTAAAAATGTAGTACAAAGCACCCCACGCTTTTACCACAGTGACATTAATTTTTTCGTTAATCATTTTATTCTTATATTAGGAATTTTTTTTTACTTTTTAGTTCGATTCAGTATAAAAGCGTGTTTTTCAGTTTTTTTAAAACTATAATTTATTTAAATGTCCACTTATGAGTCTTGAGATGGCCGTTTGATCATTTCTGTCACCTCCAAATTCTAATACTTCACCCGGGTCCTCCTGCTGAACCAAGGATGGGCGGGAGGGGTGAGCCAGTCTTGTCTGACTGCTTTTTTCTTTATAGAGAAAATTTCTTTATATGTTAACTTGTAGTCCAGGTTGAGAGGCTCAGAACAACCTCTTTTAGCCAAGATGTCTGCAGCGTTGTTCCCTTGGATGTTAACATGAGAGGGAATCCACTGAAAATGGGGTTCCCTTCCATTGGCTAGATTTCTAAGATGGGTTATAATTTGTATGCCCACGAAGTCGCATATATTGCTCCAGTCCTGTAGATAATGAATTGAGCTCCGACTGTCAGTGATCCAAATGTTATTAGAATTAGTGCCGTCAAGGATGGCCTTTAATCCTTCATTTATGGCAATTAGTTCGCTTCTGAACAACGAACAGTTTTCCGGGTTGCGTCTAGAAAGCTGGACTGAAAGACTTTTTAAAAAGACACCACTTCCAGCGTTGTTCAAATTGTCTTTACTGCCATCTGTATAAATCAAAATGGAATCACTCGGAATGCCATATATGACTTCCAAAGTCAACGGTCTTATGTAATCGGGAGCATCTGAGTTCTTGTTCGTGACGGACATAAGTTCAGTATGAAAATAAACTCCGGTAGGCCATCAATCGGGTTCACACAAGGTCCTTGAGAAGATCGCTCTACAGAATGGGAAATTATCTTCATATTGTCAGCCAAACTGAATAGGTTATTCTTCTTTAATCTATGGCAATTTATCCACTTGCACAAATATTCAGATGTTCGATTTTGATTTTCATAGCTTCTTAATTTGTTGAAATATTTAACCAAGTTTGAGTTTCTAACAAGACCGAGTGGTGGAAGATTTGCCTCATAAAGTACTATGTCGTTCGGGCAGTTACTTTTCAAGCCTGTTATGATGCGAGCTGCACTTAATTGAACCCTCTCTAATTTGATGAGATTAGTTGAGGAGGCACTGAAATATACAGGGAACCCATACTCAAGGATTGGCCTGATGAGAGCAATATACGTTGCCCTGAGTGTTTTTGCATCAGCACCCCAGTTTCTTCCAGAGATGTACTTAAGAATATTCAGTCTCTTGCGACTCTTGTTGACCAAATTTAGTATGTGCCCATTGCACGTGATCTCCTGATCCAAAACGAAACCCAAGTACTTTGGGTGTTTGACATAAGAAAGAGGCTGGTTATTGAAGAGAACTTGGGGGCGATAAGAGTACAGATGTCTATTTGTGGTAAAGAACCCTGTGTATGATTTAGAGACGTTAAAAACCAACTTGTTTTCAATTGCAAAGTTTCTCACATCAATTAACGTTGAATTTAGAGTAGATTCTATGAGGTTCACATCAGAATCGGAGCACAACAGGACGATGTCATCAGCAAACATTCCAATCTCACACCCACCATCAGATATTATCTTTTTGATCCCGGCCAAATACAATGAAAACAAGATTGGGCTCAGTACGGATCCCTGAGGAACGCCTTGATGAGTTCTGTAGCAACTGGATAGGGCATCTTTGTGTTTAACACGAATAAGTCTATCTCTTAAGAAATCAGCTATTCATGAAAGAGCCATGCCTTCGATTCCAAATCATTATTATTTGCTTCTTTGGCACATTAAACAATAATAAAAAAAAGAAGAAAAAAATTACAGAAATATATATATATATATATATAGAAATTTTTTACTTTTAGTTTTGCTGAAATCCTTAATGATTGGTTCATAATTTCTCTTAGATGCTATATCTGCTTCAATAGATAAAACTGCCAAAGCTGAAAGTTTACCTGACCCATTGTATTTCTTGCAGAATTTTTTATCAGTTTTGATTTTGAAAAGCTCCTCTCAGCAGAAGCGGTACTTACAGGCATTGTTAACAAATTCGGAAGTCAACGTAAATATTTGGGAAAATTTCTTACAAATTGTTCTCTATGATATATTGGAGCAAATGTTTCCCGACTGTAATAGTGTTGGGTAAATTTGGGATCTCATATTTTGTTATTCTTCATATAATTCTCGTGAGGTTGGAAGTCACTGCTCTCACCTACTTGCAGGACTGTGTGTAAAACTTGAGGTTTTCAATATTTGCTCTTTTGGAATATTTTAAACTTGCTTAAGTCAGAGAAAACCAAAATTTTCCAAATGATTAAAGACAAATCTTGAACCCATATTGCTTATCACAGAATCAATTGTATTAAGAAAGTCTGTTTCATGCATATGACAGACTGTATAGGTTGATCGCCGTCTTCATAATCAAACATTCTTTTCTTTTTGGTTACCCTTTTATTTTTAAAATCTTTTGGCAAATCATAACTGCTTTTCTCAATAAACTTACGAACGTCAGACAAACATTTTCCGAATCCAGTTGGCCTATACTCTTTGATCAAGCTATAAAATGTACACAAATGTTTATATAAGAGAGAGTAATGCATAAATGGGCTTGTACAATACCTTAATTTGCTTATGGTATTGACACGCGTTAATAATTCATATCATACATGTAATGATACGATCAATTACAAACAGAAAATTTCATTTAAAATGGAATCGCAATCGCTGAGTTTGTCGGATCGTTCCGTTTGGGTTTTCAAAATTTTCTATGCATTCAACAGCATCATCAAATTGTAATAACGCGGCCTTCACCGCCTCGATTTTGCTTTCCCACCTTGTGTCTGATAAATGTTTAATAGTAAGCTTTAACTTATCTTTGATAATTTTCCAGCATTCGCAAAAACTTTAAAATAGCAACAAAAAAAAATTACTGAATCAAACTAAATAATAGTTTTGTTGCCATTGAGGAATTAGCAGCGTCTACCAATAACAGATTCCAGCTATGACAACCGCAAGGTGGGAAAAATGCCCTGGGATTTATATTTAATGTTTAACTTCACTATTTATGCCTACCATATTTGCACCATTGTCGTATCCTTGTCCACGACAGTTCTGAATATCTAAGCCATTCTTTTCTAGCTCTCCCAGTATTGTATAAATCAAATATTCTCTAGTCGTTTCAGTGACAGCAAAAAATCCGATCAAGTTTTCTCCTATACTTCCAGCTGATGTACTACAATATCTTAAGATGACCGACATTTGTTAAATTATACTACAGTCTCTAGTGCAGTCGAGTAAGAAAAGAATAATATATTTTGCCTCTTTTCTCCCACCAATTACTTCACTGACAACTGTGTTTGGCATGATTGTGATCAATTCATTTTGAATATCGTGGCTTAGATAATGATGTGCAAGTTGTTTATTATTATTTATATGTTCCTGTAACGTAGGATCATATTTAGATATCAATTTAAATAAGTCTATATGACGTTTCCAGAATTCTTAGTGTCTTTGTCTGCTTTGAGAGATTCTCTGTGATCTCTAAACGCCAGTTTATGATAGGCTAACAAATTTATGATATCAGCTAATCTCTCAAACAAATTGCACCAATGTGTTTGAAATTCAATTATTCGCCTTTCGTTTTTTTTTGGTCTAATGTTTTTCCGTGCTTTATTCCCTTCTCTAATGTAATTAATTGGATTGGATAGGCCATATGTTCTTTAGTATTCTCATGTCTGTGTAAAATACTACTTAAGAGTGTTTCTAATCACATCACCCTTTGAGTTTGTAAATTGCCAAATAGTATGCATGGAAAACAGAAAACTTTATTTTTAGTACTTGAATAAACCAACCAACGACGACGTTGAGTTTCACCGTTATTTAGTTTTCTTGAGAAATGAAAATTCAAAAAGTGTCTATGATCATCATCTTTAGGATAATATTCATCACACTTATTTAACTGCTGTGTGGCACCGCTTTGAACTACAACATGACATCTGTTATGGAAACGTACACAATCCCGGGTCAAATTTGGAAAATGCTTGTTTCACTACGTCACTTGCATCTCTGCTCAAAGGCGAAGAACTAATCTCAATCTCTTCTTCTTGTTTATGACTTATGTTACTCAACGTGAACACAGAAATCACAACGTCAGATAATGATTGGCAAACTTTTAGTCCTATTTCTGTTTCCGATTTTCGTCGTTCGATATCAATAGTGGGTGCATCTGGAATAACTTCGAAATTCAACGGAGACTCGGATAAATGGTGTTGAGAAGTAGAAGGAACCGATTAATTTGATTCTGTACTACCAAATTCAGTCTGACCGAGATGTTTCATTATACCTGAACTTAAACCTGGTTGGATACAACTCTTTCCGTTTTTCTTTTTGCTGCACACAGATTCCCATTTTCTCCCTTTATCTCTATCTCTCTTTGTGCCTAAGCCTGACATGGTTGATAAATTATGAAAAATGCCCAGCATCAATATTATTTATTCTCACATCAAATACTTTTAAAATTTATAATATGATATAGAAACATGAAGCGAGACTGTGTCTGCATGCGATGCTTTAATTGGCTTTCTTATGATGGGAAGTCCCGAGCTATGCCCCATCACTGACCGGGGACTCACCACGCGATAGCAGCTTAACTCCAGCTAATGTTCTCATAATAAATATGAACGAATGAAAAGAAATGACAAAGTTGAGAAATTTTTAATAAAAGAAAATGGAAAACAATATTTTCACGAATTGTTTGTTCATATGCTTTCATGCACCGATAAATAGAATATTTTTTTCAAAAAAAGTCAATATATCCATTTTTCGATATCTTTTAGTGAAAAGAGATGAGATGAGAATTTTCTAATTTATAAAAAATCCTGTGGCGTGCATTTTTGGATTTTCCGTGTTGATAGTTTTCGTTTACTTTATTTCAGTTTTGAGACACGAGGCCCTATGTAGCGCGAGGCCGTGGGCAGTGGCCCACACCGCCTACGCCTTACGCCGCCTCTGCTTAAGATGCTTTCGTTAGGCTACACGAATCGTTCGTGTATCTAGTTTTTTGAAGCATGGCACACAGTTATACCTTGGTTCAATATCAGAATGTTTTAAGATCATTAATTTTGCTACATGACACATATTAAATGGTGCAATAGCCATATTTACCTATAATTTTAGAGTGTTTAACTCCACAAATGTAGATCTTGGAATCACTGACCATATGGTGTTATTAACTGACTCATTTGGGGGGGGGAATCTGGGTCTTTCCATGTAACCATTTTTTTAATAACATAGGATCACCCAGATCTCTAAAAATTGGTTTCATTTAAATCATTAACGTATATAGAACGTGTGTATGTGTTTAAGATCATAGTGCCTTTCGTTACATTCAGCTTCTATCTTTTGAAACTTGCACTAGGCATTTATACCCACGGGACACAGTTCACAGTCCATGTTGAGGGCTCTCGTTTGAAGACAGAAGATGGAAATAAACAGCCCAAACAGCAGTTTTCCTGCTGTGTAGATCATTGGTAATATTTCTTATAAACATACCATAATATCTTTGAATTTTTGATATTAAAATGTCTCTGAGTCAGTTACAACCTTTTATGCTTTTCCATAACTTTTCGCTTTTAAGATCCAAAAGACATGTACGGATACACTTTAAAATAAGCCCAATACACTGTAATTTTTTCACTTGAATATCACATGGATTCGCGCTCATCAGAAACTAATGCAAAGGGAAAGACAGGTGCTCCCTAGCAGAGCTTATTTGATGCGCGTAAAGGAGTAGCTTCATTTAAAAAAATGAATAAAAATACTTCTAATTATCATATTTCCTTATATCATATATCATTTTAAACAAAAATATTTGAATTTATAAAAAATATAGAAAAGTGAAAATCAATAATTTTTCTAAAATTCATGTGCTGGGCCAGCTTAAAATAGTGTAAATAATTTATATATGGATGTGTAATACGTTAATATTACTTTCTGTTGCATTTATTTTATGTTAAAATTGTAATATTCGCAAGCAATTACGTTCATTTCATTATAATGGCGATTCAATGGAAACATAACGAAATGTTGGTGATAGAGCCAAGTTGGCATCATTTTTGGTGACCATGTTGGCAACTTGGCGATGGATTGAACGGTGCAGAAGTTGATATGCTATAGCGCCACCTGGTGTGGCACTACAACAAAAAGGATTGCCCAAAAACCTTTTCCAAAAAAGAATATATATATTTGCCAATTTTCATAGTGATCGGTTGATAATAAAATCATAAAAAAAACGTGCATTGAAATAAATTATAAATTTTTATTGTATTTATGATTCACTATTTTGGCGATAATGGCTTACATATAAAAGATAGATAAATGCTGTCGCGAGCTTTTTTGTATACGTGATTATATGCGTATCATTCTAACAGTTTTTACAGCGCACGCCAGAATAGCTTGCAAATGGCAGAATTTTTTCCTACTTACTTGATATTTATTGTTACATTTTGGGCACTTTACACAATATCTTTAATAATTATAGCCTATGTCTTATTCTGATGTATAAGCTATATTATTGTAAAGTTTGATTAAGACGATATAGTACTCTAAAAATCATTAAACTGTCGAAAATTTTTGATGTGTAACATCTTTCCTCTCGATTACTGGAGATTTGTGGGAGTGATTTCGTGAAAAGGGACGGAAATGCGTAACAGGAAGTTGGGGAAGCGAGCGCTATTCAGTGAAGTTCTGTTTTTTCTCCTTCATTCGGGAGGGCTCCGGCCTCATCCCCCACCCCCTGCGGTCTAGGCTGTGGGATCTTTGTTTTTGTTTTCTCACTTTAGGATCAGAGAAGAGCTAAGTCCTTTAGGAAGAGCCGTGGATAGACAACGACGAACGTGTTTCGATACCTGACTTCGATTGCTGCGTACAATTTAAACGACCGGGCCACAGAGCAGCTGGTGTTGCGATCTATCGTAAACAGAATAACTCACATGTTGTGGCTCCACATATGGATATTACTTATCGTCAAACAAGTGGACTGGCTATCTTTAGTCAAGATATTGGGGACATATGTGCGTATGTGCGGCAAAATGCTTATTTGAAAATGGACAAACAGTGATTTCGGTGGTCTTATACATTGCTCCGAATCAAACGGTTCAAAAAATTAAAAATTTCCTGCATTTTTTACTTATACCATATTAAAAGGTGGTTTTGCTCTTTAAAAAAAAAAAAAAACATCTCTCGCTTTTTATGATTTTGAGTGGTGATTTTAAAGTTAACTTCAGTTTGCTAGAAGCAGAGCCATGTTTCGATAACTAACAGTGGTACTGTTATTAACGCTATTTTTCAACGGTTTTTAAATACTTTGAAAACACATGTATATGTGTCATATTTTAGTTATCATAAATTATCATTACCGCTCTTCCCCAAACTGAACAAGAATAATTATTTTTGATAAAAATGGCATTACTCCTTGTGTTAATTAAATAAAATTTTCATTAAAGATATAATTATTCCATAGAAAATTATTTCCAATCATACTCGATTCATTTTTTTCAGGATTTAAGTTGCTATTGCGAATTTACCACGATAACATGTCAGATGTTACACATGGTATGCGACTACTGTAAGGCTCGTTTCTTTTTTTTTTTATTGACTTATTTGATACCTCAAATCTTTATAAACATGCCTGCAAAATTTCAAAGCTTTACCTGCATTTTTTATTAAGTTGTTCTGTCCAGCAATATTTGATGCTGGACAGCAACTACCCGCCCCCATTTCAGATTATCTGCTAGAAAAGAGCCTGATAAGAAATGAATTAATTTTATTTTTCTACTGCGCGTAAATGAGACTGACATTATATATGCAGCAACAAGTGATTTCAAGAAAGAATTGTACAATTCATGCGAAAATTCTAGTTCGTGTGTTGTTTATTGCAGAGCAAATGGATATGGTCAAGATTAAAATTTGTGCGTGCTTTTTATGATATTATTATGAATGAAATTAAAACTTCAAAACGGATTTTGCCAAAGCAAAAATACAAAATCTCATTTTGATAACTCAGATAATTAAAAATCTAATTCGCAAGAATAGAAAAACTCTCCCATTTTTATATATTTGTTTTTGGTGATATATATATATATATATCCCATGTGTATGAAGTTCAACACTTTTATTATTAAAATATTTTAAGACATTTATTTTTAAACAAATGTACGTATGCAATTCTTAGATTTTGATATATTTTACCTATAAGTTGCTATTTAATTTTGCTTTCATTCGTGTACAATATTTAACATGCGAAGGCTTTTAAATCATACAAATAAAAAATGAAGGCATAAACATCTTTTGTACATGTTGTGCACTAGCTCTGAGCATGGAATTAGTTCAGAAGTGTGTGTATTTATTTTTTTAAATAATTATTAAGATAAAGATTTAGGAAATATTGATATTTCATTCGCTTTCTTCTATATATTCATTATGGCACTATAATGTTTAATTGTTTTACATTTGTGCAATTTTTTATGGTAAGCAGTTTTAAATAAGCTAATTAACATTCCATAAAAGTTTCAGACTATTCGATGAATATTATATCATGGTATTTATGGAATGAAAACTTCAAACTCATATTTCTCCATGTTGAATTTTTGCACATATACTGTTATTCAAAGCCCTAAGGCTTTTTTGATAATTGATGTATGGGTTTGAAATTTTTTATTCATGTTCTGAAATGTATGTTTTGTAAAAATCTGCATGGAATTAGCTCTAAAACGTTTAGTAATTTTTTCTAAAATATTCTAAAATCAAAATTAATGTTTTCTTGAGAATTTTTGGAAGTTTAACTATAAAAAAAATAATAAAAAAATTAAAAAGCAACAACAGAAAAAAACCTGTGCACAGTTGTATGTAGTATATTATAAGGTACTTGGAAAAATTTTGGAAAAAAAATAAACATATTTAAAAATCCTTACAAATTTTAAAATGTTAAAAAAAATTCAAAAAATTTAAATTTTACAAACATGTTGCAACAAATTAAAATTGTTTGTATGGAATTATTATTAAATATTAACCTTTATAAAATGCAATTAAAACCAAATATCAAATGTTAAAAATAAAAAAAAAATTGTGAAGATGGTACCATATCTCCTTAAAATCCATTCAGTTGTTTTTGCGTGAAAGACTAACAAACACATCCAAACTTGCGCGTTTATAATATTAGTAAGGAATTTTTGTAGTATCGTGTTTGTTATATATCTTATACACTATACACACATATACCAGATGAGGGATAAACACAATATATTCATCTTCAATAACTGGTAGAGCATCCATCTGAGGCAATTACAGCCTTAACCCCGTGACATGTTTTTCACAAGTATTTAGATGACGGACAATGGTTATTTTCTTCCACTCAAAGCTTGGAGAAGACGTGCAAGTTCTTTCACCAATTTTGGACGATTGGTGCACTCCTTAATTCAGTGATCCAACTCGTCCTACAGGTTTTTATAGGATTCAAGTCTGGACAGGCCAGTCGGTTCACCTCATTATCATCATACTAATTCGTGGTGGACCTAACAACATCACAAGTGCCGTTGTCATCCTGAAAGTAACAACGATCTAACTCTCAAAATTGCCCCAGCATAGAAAAAACATTATTGTCTAGAATAGTTTTAAGTAGGAGTCGTCGTTGAGCTTACCATATCAATTAGGATCAAGGGTACCTGTTCAAACCACGATAAACATCAACAGAGCATAATTGCACCTTCGCCAAACTTTACTGTAGGCACAATGCATTCCGGCAAGAGGCGTTCTGCAAGCATACGCAGTACCCAGGCATTGTAATTTTACTAGTAGAGATTGAACCTTGATTCATCACTCTAGAGAACCTGTTTTCAATTCTCTACGGTCCAGTTTCTAAGAGCTTTGCACCGAATCAATGGAATAGCGTGGTTGGGTTTTATAATCAAAGGCTAATGGCGAGTAGCACGGACATGGACACCAAGCAAATGTGCTTCCTTATGGTTGATAATTATCAAAACAACAGTCCCGGATGCTTGTGAACACTCCTGGATTTATTTATTTTTATTTTTTTATTTATCAAATGCCTGACCATTGACCATCAGGTCATTAGGCAACGAGTTCTCTAAATATTTTTACAATATAGTCCAGACTCTTAAGTGCAGAGCACACGTCAAGACGAGCAGCGTCCATGACTTGTCCAGAAGAACAAAATCACAAAAAGGGGAGTCAGTCAGTTTAAAACGGGACAAATGAGCTCAAAGGCAGTCGTGTCCTGTCAACAATCTAAACTCAGCCACAGCGGCAGCACGAGGAGAGTCCGAGACACAGTTGGGTTTTAACAGCACTCTCCATGATTTATTTTTGGCAGCACTGGCGGCAGCATCTCGAAAGCATTTTTTATAAATCCTAACAATTTCGAGTTTTGCTGAATGAAGATGCAGGTCTCTAGTAGATCTTTGGAGAATATTCTTGCCTCTTTTTGCTAAAAGATCTGCCATTTCATTTCCCCAAAGGCCACAATGGGAAGGCAGCCACTGGAAGACAACCTTTGCTGGAATTCTGCTCAGCAGCTGCCTGCAACTCTGCACTCGGGAAACTTTGTTCGTCTTGGTTACTTGCCAAGCCTGTAGGGCAGAACTTGAATTTGATAAAATTACTGCCTTATCAGGAATGGAGAGACGGGTAGAAAGCTGATGAAGGTCCAAATGATAGGCCTCGATTTCGCATTCATAACGAGTCGTATGAGAGCCGACATGCAAGTAAAATGAAAATAATATCACAGAAAACTCCAGCACCAGCACCCTGTGGGAAATCCAATTAAAACTCCTGGATGTGGAGTATCAATTTGGTACAGTTTTTCCGAATTTCTTTGGACTGCACTCGTCGGTCTCAATCTCTCAACTTCGTGGCTCTGTCTGGTCGAAGCACATTCCAGCAGTCACCACTTACCTTACACTTTATAATCACAAAAACCACTGTCGATTTTGGAATGTTTAGATCACTAGATATGTCCCTTAAGAATCGGCCATTTCTATGATATCCAACAATTACGCCGTTCTCAAAGCCCAACAGCTCTGAATTTTGTAGCATGCTGTTTCCTAAACGATAATTAAGTACAGAAGTCATTGAGTAGATCAGGACCCAGACACTCTCATTTGCATCAATGTTCAATAATTAATGGTAGATAGTATATCTACTCAGATTTGAGGGACGGCTATATCACCCAAACGAAGCAGAACTAATTCTTCTGCACCGAACAAGAAAAGAAAAACTTTATCTCTGGCGTATAAATTTAACATACTTAAAGAGTTTGGTACAAAAATAAAAAATATATATATGAATTAGCAAAGGAATTTAATGGGGATTCTTAAACATTGAAGAACTTGAGTCTTTAGACCCAGTTCAATTAGAAGATCGAATGACGGTTGGGAATGTGTGACACAGAAGGTCTCAGATGAATTGAAAAAGGATTACAAGAGTTTTAGAAAATACAGACTCCAACGAAAAGCGTACTTTTTCATCAACACTCTCTCTCTCTCTCTCTCTCTCACACACACACACACACACACACACACACACACACACACACACACACACACACGTATATATATATTAGCATGCTACGGGAAATTTTGCGGGAGAAAAAAAATATTTGAGCAGGTAGACTCTACTGTGTTATGAAACCCCAAAATATAATTTCACAAAATAACTACACCAAAATATCTTCACTTTGCGATTTTGTATTTGTGTTATCTGATATTTTATTTTCTAAATTATTATTTTCTTTCGTCCCCGGCCCCAACTAAAAAAAAAACAATTTATATGTATTTATATGCGAAATTATATCCCGACTTACGCGGTTACAACTCAATCCCACTTAATCACGTAAGTTTGAGGTATTGTATTTTTCTTTTTTATGGATATTCAAAGTGACATTCTTTTCTCAAACCCTGACTCAAGTAAACTTCGTTAATTTTATCAAACAAAATGTTTTGCCTGATTTTGGACTATGATTAATTGCACAAATATGAAAAATCACGTTGTGAAAAAAATAACCAAAAGTTGTAAAATTTGGGGTTTTAGGACCTCATGATGTGTTCAAAAATATGCTCGTCATCAGTTAACCAAGTGATAGGGAATTTTTATTTCCTCAAGAAAAGATATAACCCATTCTTTCCCCCAGTGCCCGATTGACGTTGACTTACGCGACACCCTGTAGAGCGGAAAATATTTTTCACCTAGTTCAAAATATTTGTGAGTCTGTGATTTATTTAACATAAAAAGTTTCCTGCGTAAACTGTTCAACAGCACTGAAAGAACCGTATTGTTTAAACATACACATTTTTTTTTCTTTGAAAACCTCCTTATAACATTAGCTTTTTTGTGGGAGCAGAATATGTCAAGTTTTTCCTAAAATTTGTTTCATGATATAGTTATTCTAACAACTATCGATAATGACGGCAAATAGGTGTATCAGTTATTCGAAAAGATGGAGGGGATGCTTTTAGAACCAGTTTTTTTTATGATGCTTTGCGAAATGTTTTTAAATGTTATATTTCTTTTTCTTCATTCTAGAATGAAAATTCAGCGAGCATTTAGATTCCATTCTTTTTTCACCAAAAAGCATTAATTAAATTATTTATAATAGAGTAAAACTCTTAACGGGTTCTATTCGGGTTTCTAGTAATCCTCTTGGGGAAAATATTCTTTTCAACTGTGATATTAGTTGAAAACCGCTTTCCGTAGAGAGGACTTGGTTTTTATGCAAATACAATCTTCGATTTAAGTGCCAGTCTTTGAGTAGGCGAGGTAATGGTTAAGAGTTGCTCGTGTAAGAGGAAAGTCTAGTGTGAGCGACAGGTGGTCTCATATCGTAATATTATATCTAGAAGCTGGATCCAAGGAAAGTGGAAAACATTCACTTTACGGCTGAATGATTAAGAATTCGTATAGCTCCTCGAGTTTAGTTGTTAAAGTGCTTTCTTTAGTGTTAAAAGTTGAATAAAAGTACTGATTCTAAGATCATGTCTGTTTCTGCCTCGAACCCTCTCACCACACCCGCGACATATTTACAACTACTTATTACGACGCGACAAAATTAATTTTCAGCTTTCGAAATCCACGTTATATACATACTCATGCAATCTTGTTTGGTATTAAGTAATCTGTGGAGAGAATATTAACATGTTCAAAATGGGATATTATATATATAATGGTTTTCTAAGAAAATAACTTTCTCGCTTCCCCGTATACAGCTTTAAATCAGTTTTAGGATATTAATGTTTTTGACTACATTTACAAAGAAATACTAATGAGTGAAAAATTAGGTTAAACTGGCAAAGCAGCAAATTTTTTAAATAATTCTTTTGAAAAATAACTAAAACTATTGTAAAAACGTAATTTGCAATTTCAGATATCTCTCTCAAATTTGCATTTTTCATACTCTTTGATTTTCATTTTCGTACTTCTGACTTCCAAAGAGAATCTAGTTTTGTAACTGTTTTTTGACTATCCATAATTTACTGAGCCTAATACCCAAATTAACTGGTTTGCCCGTGCATCGTACGGGGTACGGAAAGTTAGCCATATACGGTTTGCTCGCACACTGAAAAGGAACTGATAATTTCTTCTTTCTATCTTTGATTTGCACATATTTTAAATTATTATAGTAAAATATTAGTGTTAGTGTATTTAAGAGATGCAGTTTGTCCATGGTACTGAAATACTTCTCATCCGGGATTTCCTTTCTAGGTGAAGGCGGGAACTTTTCATTGAAGGTAGGAATTAAGATTCTTGAAAATATTCGAAAAAGAACAGGGGTTGGCAAGGCAGTGTGCAATTTGTTGCTTGAGAATAAATAAAAATGAAAAGAGAATCCAAAAGAGCGTACCATTGCTATGTTTGTGTGATTTAGTATTACACACCATGCTTCAAAATGTGTGTACATATATATATGCACACACGCGCGCACAAAATCCTCAGCCATTTGAAAAAAAGTACGAGCATGAAACTTTTTTGTAAGTATAAGAGAAATTCTCATAAGATGTACGAAGCATTATTCATAGCATGCAGAGTGTACTTATAAAAAGAAAACATGCAAGTTTTTTTTTGTGTTCCACAATTATAAAATAAAAAAATACTGTGCCAATTTTAAAATTGAAAATTAAAATAAAATTCTTCCTTTTTCGCATTCTGTTAACTATATTATATGAAATAAAAAAAAATGTGCCCTTTTTTGGAACATTTTGGGCAAAAAAATTGACCGCTTAAGGGGTTAAGATGAAAAATTAAAAAAAAAAACTTTTATGTTCAAGTGTTTTTCATTAACTTGTACTAAAATATAAATATTTTTTTTTATTAAAAAATATTTAGAAAAAGTAAATGAATTTTTAAAAATTATGAATCAACGTAAAAAAAAGATAAATATTTCTATATTATCCAATCCTAAATAGATAAAAGAAATTTGATCAGATATCTATTTCCCAGAATCGGTTTAAAGAACACATAAACTACCAAAAAAAGCCGCTGGTCTTTTTTTTAGCCGATAATGGTCAAGGTTGTCTATCAACTACTTCATAGAAAAATGGAAAGAGGTCGTTGGCAATCGATAAAGCTTAAATTCTCGACATTTATTGTTCTAAACAACTTATTACTAGGTTTAAGGAAGAACTAAATGAGCCAAGCCTAAGAGCATCTATCAGCTTATCAATTAATGGTTTTATCTGTCGTGATTCGGCTTCTTAGATTGAGATGCTCTATTGATAAGAGTTTTACAAAGTTCTTTCCTAAGTTTGTAATTACATTAAAACAGGAAAACTAGCGTGGATATTCTTCATCGCTCTCTTGAAATTCACATTTTTTTGCGTGTGGAATTCTAGTTTTTAAAATATTTGAATAAAAACAAACCTATGTGTTCCTTGTCAAAATCTAATCATTAAATGCTTTTGAAAAAAAAAAAGTTTCTCTTTTGTATGTGCTAGAGGTGGCCAACCTGCGGCTTGTGTGCCACAATGTGGCACGACTGAGTTATAGGAGTGGCACGCGAACACTTATTGAATAATTAAAAAAAATTGAAAAGATAATTATTATTAATTTTTTTGCTGTTTTATATTGAAAGGTGATTGTCTCAGACAAAACAAAACATCAAAATTTTTTTTGAATACACTAAGTTAAATTCCAATATAGAAAATTATATATAATGTATACAACACTCCTTCATTGTTGTGTGCGTTGGTTTCTTGAAGGAAGTGTGCATTTGTGAGATTCTGGAATTTGAGGAAGCATGCTTTAAAATATCTGGAAGAAAACAACGAATTCTTACCTAACTATAACACATTTAAGGTATCCGACTGGTTGCGAGAATTTCTTTTTAAAAAAAGGAGATATGTGGATTTTTTTTTGTTGTTTTTAGATATGTTTAGTATATTTAAAGAAAAATATGCTAAAATTAAGAACAGAAAAATAAATTATTATAACTAAAATGGGAAAAAATGGGTAAAAATTGACAAAAAATAACATAAAAACGGTCCATTCTATAACAAAGGTTTATAAACAAATTTTCAATTCTGATGTGTTGCTATGTTATTCATTGTCGAAATGACCTTCAGGATAAGAGATATTTTCATTTTTACAAAAACTAGAGCACTTTATCTCGGAAACAATATAAAATTGCTTAAAAAACAGTGATTATATTCCCATTAGGGACTGTAAATTTTGTAATAAAACAGTGATTGATAAATCGAAGGTTAAATCACTTCTACTATTATACAGAACTTAGACAAAAAATTTCAGTTCATTATTATCAAAACTTTCTTAGCAATCGCTGACCCCGTATGATTATTGTCAAAAAATTACGTTTCGAGTAAAACGCGTTTTAAAGTGTGACATCTTGCTGAAAGTAATGGCATCTGCTTTTACTAAAACTCTTGTAGTTTTTGTTCTAGTGAACGGAAAATGATAAACTTGGTATTTTGAAAGCTAATAAGATGGCCTATAAAATAAAATCATAACAAAAATGTGACAATTTTTGGCAAATTTCACAATTTTAGGGTAGTCGGATACCTTAAATAACTTAAATTTACGATCAAGAGGAAAAGGATGTTTTTTTCCAATCCTGACTCATCATATATTTTGTTTTGTGAACACATTTTTGCTTTTTTGTCTCGATTTTGGAGAAAAAAGACAATGAGATACACACCTAAAACAACCCGATTTTGTTAGCACATCTTCGAGAGCTATTACAAATGTAAACAAATCTAGAAATTGAATACTCAGTAAAAAGTCTACAAATTTAAAAACCACATTAAGAAAGCAATGACTGCTTAATATAATTATTCAGAATTAAACTTTTCTGGTAACACATTTTTATTTTATACCTAACCTAACCCATTGAAACTGAAAAAAAAAAAAAAATTGACATTAAAACTTAAGTTCATATATATATATACTTTT
Organism: Trichonephila clavata; assembly: GCA_019973975.1. Lineage (NCBI taxonomy): Eukaryota > Metazoa > Arthropoda > Arachnida > Araneae > Nephilidae > Trichonephila > Trichonephila clavata. The sequence goes on along the minus strand of BMAO01036004.1, from coordinate 1,910 downwards.
GTCTTATTTATTATATTATTTTTAAATTTCCAGTACTTATACTTGCATGAAATATGCTCTATTTGCGTAAAAATTTGATAATAAGCCTATAAGTAACATTTTTTCATATTCTTTTGCTTACTGGAAAAGTTTGAAGTGCTACGCACAATTTTTTTTTATCAGATAGTGGCACTCAAAAAGGTTGGCCAAGCCCCGGTATATGTGATTGGGGATCAATAAATCACAAGCATGAATATAATTTGAGTTGTCCGCTCGCGAGTGCGATAAACAAATTCACGTGGAATAAAAATTGTTCCGTAACATTAAAAATAACGAAAATGAGCTCCATTTTTAGCAAATGTTGTCAAGATTAGGTAATATTTCTCTCATCATCGGCTGTTATTACAAGCTTTTATTTAACTTACAATGTAGATGTATGTATGTATGTATGTATGTATGTATGTATGTAATTTGTTCGGGTGGAATCTTGCAACTCAATTTTGAAGCTGATATCTTCCTCCCATTGAGCTGAAATTTTGTATACACGTTTAGTTTGGATGACAATGCATGTTTTGACAATTTATATTCCGATATTGCAATTAATTAAAAATATATTAATTAAAAACGTTAAACTAGTTTTGGGCGCCAACTTCGATATATCTGCATTGTTGTAATAATGTTATTGTTACAACAATGACAAAAGTTGGCGTCGAAAATGGTTTTCAGCCAAACTGGAATTTCATAACGTTGCGCTATTGACTGTATTAATTAACTTTGTCTAAAAAATAATTACATTTCTACAACGTAAAAATAATCTAATTCTACAACATATGCATTTTTTTACAAATTTTTATCTATTTCTTGGATTTAAATTCAAAAACAAAAAAGTAGAGCTATTTTTCAAGTAGATTGGTACATTGTATACCTTTCTTAACGCTGCCGAGTTAAACTGAGATGGAGTATTATAGAAATTCTAACTTTAATCTATGAAGCTCAGACAAAAAATAATTATAGAATCGGAAAGATCATTTATTTCGTCCCGATACGGTATAATGTTTTTTACAAAATAATAATATTTGTATTTCTTACATTTTTTTTAAATAAGTCAAAATCGATGCGTTTTTATGAAAATAATGTCTAAATTGACGCGCATGAATTTTTTTTTGTTGAAATGAATCGACATTCCGTACTAAAACAGCTCATGATTTGCTCTTTTAGAATCAGTCATTTCAAAAATAAAATGGCAAAAACTTTTTTTTTAACGATTTTTCAAAAAAATACTCAAAATTTAATATTTAATAACTTTGTCATTTATGAAGAAAATCTCATAAAACTTTTTTTCGTGTGTAGGATAATATTACCCAAGATCTGTACGAAGATTGAAAGAATTGCTTAAAATTTTACGGATTTAAGAAAAAATTGTGTTTTTCGTCTAGTACACCTTTTTGCGAGAATTCATTTAGCTCGACTGTTCGAAATAACCGGCTAACACCTAGCAACAATGATGCGTTGAATGAGATGAACAGACTAAGAAACCTGTCCAGTGATAACTAAAAAGTAAAAAATAAATTAAAAGTAAAAAAACTTTTTTAAAAACAAGCTTTTATTTAAACGCGCTAAAAAGAATAAATAAATTTTTCTTTAAAATTTTTTTACTATCAACTTATAACGTCATTACACAATTATATGATATAAAAGCTTGTCGCGAGATTTACCTCTGCAGAAAACAAGTAAATTAAATAACTTGATCTGATTGATTTCAATTTCTTAAAATTTTCAAACTAAGTAAATAAGAGTGCTTTATCTTGCGACAAGCTTTATATCTATAAATTGTGTAATGACGTTATAAGTTGATAGTAAAAAAATTTTAAAAAAAATTTATTTATTCTTTTAGCGCGTTTTAAATAAAAGCTTGTTTTGAAAAGTTTTTT
>BMAO01036003.1:0-25462 GCA_019973975.1 Trichonephila clavata | reverse complement strand
ATACAGGAAAAAACCAACTGAACTGTGACATTTCCCTTCAAAATGCGGGTTCTATTTTTCCCACGTGGACGTTAATGGTCGAGTGAATGATTTTCGGACGTTCATAGGGTGGTGTAGGAAAGCAGTGGAACGAATTTTTCAAAACGTGGAATGTAGCAATGATATTGAGCGACATGACTTTGATTTTTTTTTTTATCTTATAGTAGTTGTTTAGTGTTGTGAGTAGTGTTGTGGTTATGCCTATTTTAATTTGTGATTAATTGTTTAGAATGCCCAAGGGGCCAGGTTCATGCTAAATCAGGAGTTTTTGCTCGTTGTGGGAGGGTACCGGGGGTCAACATCTTTTTTAAATGGTTGCATTCGTTATTTTACTTTTCATCTTAGAAAAGGTTATACATTGTATTATAAAAATAATACAATTTTAACGATTCTAAACCAATAAACATAAGTGAAATAAAATAGTAGCAGTTTTATTCAATTAATTTCATATCATAATAATCGCAAGCACATTTAATTTTCGAATCCCTTAAATCATGTTAGAGTATTAAGTCGATCGCGGTCGACTGGTGGTCCGATAAGACATTTTGTGGTGACTGCCGGAAAATTAGCGATTAGTAATAATATACCGAAATATTCAAGCTTGGTTGACAGTATATAGGCTAAGCTTTTACTGACTGTTACTAAGAGCCCTAACTTTAGTTGACAATGTTTAATTTTTTAATGTATTTTGAGTTGTTTCGTTACAAATTCCTCATTTGATATTATATTTGAGGCTATTATTACTATGCATGTACCTTGCGTTTTGCTTTAAACACGGTCTTAAGGGAACCAGGACATGCTCGGAAGTGTAAAATGCCAAAATTAAGACCCTTTGCTTATGAGACATATATCTTTTTAAATTTTTATTAGAGCTTAGATATTTTACGTTCTTAATAAAGATAATTTAATTATTCTGTAGAACTACAAAAATAACTTCTTAGTGCAAAAGTTTTTTTTTCCTACTTAATTTAATTAATACATAGTTTTTGAGAACTCATAATACATGCTTATGTTTAGGTACCATTTTTTTTAAAAAAGTATCTTTTTTGATGCAAAATATTTTTTACACATATTTTTTAAACAATACACAAAAGACAGTGAACCTATTTTTAGTAAAAATTTAGCATAGTTTCTTTAAAAAAATTACAAAACTTTGAAATTTGGAAAATTTTTATTTTTCTGCTTTTTTATGCACAAAACCATTTTTAAAAGTTTAGGCACTATTTTAATAGAAAAAAATTAGGTTCACTATATGCATAGGCATATTGTATAGAAGTATAAAAAATCTGGAATCTTATAGTGCAATAGTTTTTTTTAAAATGTATCTAAATGCAAAAAAAATTATAGTTTTGAGAAAAAGTTTTAAAAAAAACTAAGAGTCACAAAAGGAGCGTGGTCATTTGGTTACATTTTTATTTTTCATATTTTAGGGCTATTTTATCAACAAACATATAAGTATTATACAATTTTATTTTCAGAAAAATATGCACTATTTTTTAGAACTAAAATTGAAAAATCGATTTTTTGAAAGTTTATGATGTCCTGGTTCCCTTAAAAGTGTAAGTTCATTTTATTATAGTTATGAAGGCAAGTACATATTCCATATTTATTATTATATTGTAATAAATTTTGTAAAACTTTTTCTTAATTCACCACACCTACGTCATTGGGTGGACCACAACACCTTGAAAAAATTAGAAGTAGCAAGTAGCCTGGAAAAGGTGGCCCACCCCTGCCTTAAATGGTTAAATGGGACAAGGGTACCCTTTCTTACTTTTCTACAATTTTTTTAAAATCAGAACGAGAGATTTCTTGTTGAAATTCTCATCATTGTCTGCAAATTCTGTCATTCAACTTGATCTTCATGCAAAACGAAAACAAAAAGAAGATTCCAGAAATCTCAGTGTATAGGCAGTTTAAATCACATGATCTGAGTAGGTGGATAGATGTAATTCAAAATACTCTCTTTAGGCGGTTGTCTAACTTATTATTAAAACGTGGGTCCCCTGAAGGGAAGACTATGAAAACCTATATCACCTAGATAAATCACCTTATATATCACCTTAGATAAATCAAAAACTATGAAAGATTAAATTACTGGGAATTATTACATATATATATATCGATATATATATATATATATATATATATATAGGGAGTGAGTAAACTAATATAGTAGGAATTGAATAAGAATATAGGAGAATAAAAAATCCTAAGTATTGTTGAACTGAATATTTAAAACTTACGGAAAGGAGGTAAAAATCAAAATTAAGCGTAAGATATTAGGTATGTTTGCTCAGTATGCAATTTTTTGGTACTAATTTTGTACTCTGGTAATTCTATCTTTAGTACTAATACATTAAAGGTTTGTTACCGAATTTTATATTGTAATTACTTTATAAGCAGACAGAACGCGATTATTTGATTCGCCTCTTGTGTCGAATAAAATTAACTAATTAATATCCAAATAAAATTTAATTTAAAAAAAATTATTAAACTTTAACAAATTATGTATACGTTGGATATGTGATATATTTTTCATAAAAAAACAATAAAATATAATTTATATTTCTTATTTCTCGCTACATTTTGAAATATATTTCAGAAAAATTATTTGAGTACGGCTTTAAAAGAATAAAAGAATGCTAATGCTGTGTTATTACTGTACACACATGCGGCATTACATAGAAATGGATAGATTACAAGTAACATTACATAATAAAAAAAAATTCAAAAAATTTCATTGAATCTTCTTTTAAATTCTTTTTGCATAAAAGAACTATGTTACTTGCAAAATTCATTGTATGAAACACATTGTCACTTACATCCTTCATTTCAAAAGCTTTCCGAAAGTTAAAGAGTATTGTGTTGGTGACAGCTGAATCAGAACAAGATTCTTTCAACAATACTTTTAAAAAAGTAAAATTTCATTTTAGAAAAAAAATTTAAATATTCCTTTGTACATCTGGATGCTGTATTTCAAATACACACGAAGTATAATATTTATAAATAATTTTATATTTTTTGTGAGAATAATTGACTTTAAAATTAATAACTAATGAATTAAAAGAATTTTTTTACAATATTAATAATTTTTTCAAATAAATTAGTCTGTATATCTATACATGTCTAGGAGAAAAGCCATTCACTCACTCAATCCTTCAATCGCTCTTATTCTCTCTTTCCCAAAATTTCTGGAACTATTAGAGATAAAATTTTGAAATCTGGCAAGGATGTTCTTTTTTGTTAAGTAGAGTTCCGCTAAGACCATCAAGTTTTGCTGCAATCGACTTCCAACGGGTACTGAAAGACATTACAGGTTTAAAAAAATTCTCTTTGTTGAACTATTACATCTAGAGACTTGAAATTTGGAAAGCGTGTTTCTTTTGTAGAGTAGAGATCCACCAAGAAAAGGTTTTGTATAAATCTGCTTCTAGAAGAGAGCGCGAGAGTAAATCCAGTTTGAAAATTCACGTCTTTTTCCCCTTTTAAATCCAAACATGGGGGTTATAAGAATGTTTTTGAATACAATTGGAAACTTAATGCTAGGATTTAGATATCCGTAACTTTAAAAGAATATACAGTCATACAACATCACAAAATGCTCAGTGAAGCGGGTGGGTAATGGCTAGTACACTATCTGGCCAAAAGTATCCAGGCACTCAGTGGTATGGACTTAGAGCGTCCTGAGGCACATATTAATATGATGTTGGACCCCCTTTTGCATGGATGACAGCCTTCACACGTTTCGGAAGACTTTCCACCAATTTGTGATAGGTGACCATAGGAATTCCTTCCAGGCGTCCATCACAGCTGAAGTGAGTGCTTGCAGTGAGGAGGGTCGATTTGGCTGGCTACGTAATCTGCGCTCTAATTCGTCCCAAAGGTGTTCTATGGGATTTAGATCGGGGCTCTGAGAAGACCAGACCAGTTTTTGACACCCATTTCGTCAAACCACGTCGGTGCAAGCCTCGATGTGTGAATGGAGCAGTTATCCTGCTGGAAGAGAAATGGGCCTTCCCCGAAATATTGCCATAGAGTTGGGAGTGCAGCATTGTCCAGAATGTCCACATACATCTCAGAGTTCATGTTTCCAATCACAGGAACTAACGGACCCAGGCCAAACCACGAGAAACACCCCCACACCATTATGCTTAAACCACCAAACTTAACAGTCTGCACAATGCAGTCACTAAAGAAACGTTCGCCGGGCATCCGCCAAACCCAGACGCGTCCATCCGACTGCCAGACTGTAAAGCGAGATTCATCATTCCAAAGAACAGTTTTCCACATGTCCACAGTCCAATGACGGTGAGCTCTACACCATTGCAATCGATGCTTCGCGTTCTGTGGAGTGATGTTTGGCTTGTGAGCGGCTGCACGACTATGGAATCCCAAGTTTTTTAACTCTCGACGGACAGTCCTGCTGCTAACACTAATTCCTGATGAACTTTGGAACTCCTGAGAAATTTCCAGCAAAGAGGACTTGCGATTTTGTTTCACTTCCCTTTTCAGAGTTCTGCGGCTGCGTTCACCAAGTATTTTCGGCCTACCGGTTCATTTTTCTGTCGTTTCACTGCCTCGACGTTTCCACTTCACAATTACATCACTCACAGTGGATTTAGGCTTCTGTAGAATGTCCGCAATCTCACGAACTGATTTCCCACAAAAGGTGGCATCCCACTATACTGCCACGATCAAACTCACTAAGCTCCTTTGACTTACTCATTGCCTCACAAACGCATAAATACAATCTGACAAACCACTACCAACACTTTTATAGCTTTCAATTACATATCAAATTGCGTCACTCGCGAGAACCACTTTTTTAATGGGTGTCCGGATACTTTTGGCAAGATAGTGTATATACAAATATATTCATGTATGAAAGTGGTATAGAATATTGTGGTTTAGTGAAATTGTGACGGATCTATACGTGACCTTCTATTAATAAGCCTCTTGGGTATTCTTTGGCCAGCAAAATTCACCAATCTTCTCCTAAAGAAGGACACGTGCTATGCAAATTAAGTTTATTATATATATTTTTTGCTCGCGAGTTAAGGGAGTTAGTAAATTAGAAGTGAAGAGAATAGTTAATGGAAAGTTAGAAAGTTAGAACTGACAAGATAGTTAGTTACAAGGTGAAGATTACCACAGTGGCTTAAAAGTCCTGTAAAAGATTATAGTCAGGAAGTGTTAAAGAGAAGTTGGATTGACTAGAAGACTGCATAAGTTCAGGTACTGTCACCTTCCTGTTACGTCGATGTTTAAAGTGTTAAAGTCGTTAGGTAGACATTAAATACTTATCTTCTGTGTAAAGTAATATTAAGGAAGAACCACAGTATAAAATAAAATGATTATTAAATGTGTTCTCCCCAAACGCGAATCTCGTCTCTTCCCTCTGTTGCTTGACTGGATTATCCTATTTATAGTGTTAAATTGATTTGTATTTGAATCGATTAAAGTGATAAATAAAATAATTGGATCTTATCATGTCGAATGATCCTTTGCTTCCTTCCACACCTTTAGCTGGGTCACAGGGTAGAAAGACATTAGGTTCGTTTCAAAATCGTACTAAAAAAAATTGGAATAATAAAATCATAATAAGGATTTAAGAAAGTAAATAGTTCTCAGAAAAAAAAATTCACCACAAGGGGCCGAATCTTTATGCAAATCTTATTCATTGTTTGGTTTAAATGCCAATTGTAAATCTTTCCAGAAAAGACTAGAAACTTCTTTCTATTCCCGGAACTTTTATTTTGACGTTCAAACAAAACTCTCACAACTGACCAAACTCTCCAAGTTTTAAATTAGATCAGCATTTCAAGTAAGAATTTGCCGGAAAACAAAAACATAAATATGTAAGGGATAAAAACGCTTTTAAGATAAGAAAGAAAAAATATCCCCGCTATACTAATCTGCCGTTTAAATATGAAAAGGTTTTTAAGTTTAAATCGATACAACTTTTGTTGTTTTCTTAAATGCTAATTGAAAAGGCTTGTTCTTTCGGAGAGGAAAAAATCTCTCTTGGATTTTATTCTACATTTCTTACTTTTAATAAATAAAGTGCTTACATGACCAAAATGTGGTTCTATTTAATCTTTCTTTGTGCGTACTCGTATTAGCACCCGTCCGCTTCACTAAGTATTTCAAGACATTGCAAGGCTATATATTCCTTTTAGGTTAATGTTATCTAAATCCTAGCATTTAGCCTATGATTGTATTGAAAAAATATTCTTATAGTACTCGTTTCTTGATTTAAAAAGGGCAAAACTTGAATTTCTAAAACAGAAGCACATTTATCATCTACACCTTTATAGCCTCTTTGTAGTCGATTTCCTCAAAAACCATTTTTAACGGACCTCTACTCATAAACATGCTTGCCAAATTTCAAGTCTTTAAGTTGTGATAGCGGTTGGTTCCTGCTTACATCTGAACCCTCTTGTCTACCTGTAAACCCGGCTAGATGTGTGGGAGAAACAAAATATCCACAGACGTGTTTTCAATCTAATTAATTTATTAATTCTAATTATCAATCAGACACAATACAATTCTAATTAAGGTAGATGAAATATAGTAGAGCGCGGAGGTGAGATTCTATAACACGGGGATACTACTACGGACCCTCAACTGAATCTAAGACAGCTTAAATACGCTCAAATATAACTACGTCGCATACTAATAAACTAGCTTCTACTTAATCAAACTCACAATACCTGAATTTTTTATGCATCGGATCCTACACTGGAAACTTGCAGGAGCTCTCTTCTACTTGATCAATGTCGTTGGCTTCACGCTCTGTAATCTTTAACTAATTCCACTCCTTTTCAATCTTCAATTAACAACTAATTCGCAAACTTTATGTTAACTCCTACTTGCCAACTCCAACGTGTCAACTCACGAACTCACGAAAACAGAATTTATATAATATACCTCATTTACATAATCACGTTTTCTTACTCTCGATGAAAGTTGGTTGAAATTAATATTTTCCTTAAAGAGATATGAAGGGATTAGTAGAACCACGTATAGATCCGTCACAAAGTCTTATTGTTCACAAAAACGGGAATTATTTTTTATCAATAACATCCTCGTAACCACTCGCCCCTGCAAACTACCTTCGGAGTCTATTTCGCTAAACCCGTTCTTAGAGGAGTGAGGCATCGCAATAATTTTTAATTATTGCCCCCCCCAGGTAAATTTAATTACTTTCATTCTTTCTATTAATTTTTATCCATTTTAGATTCTAAATTGCCCCACTGGACAGGCTGCTCTCACTCTTCCTATTTCAAACTTTTTGAGCTCCCTGGGTAGCCAATCGGAGTCTATGATCACTTTCACCATCAACCAACCAGATAGCAGCCTCTAAGCTCTCAACCAGGCCAAAAGTTCTTCAAACTCCATCATGAAGTAACTTTCAGGCACGCCTCCCGGATTTCCTGGCAACAGCCAATGACCATCATGCCTCTCCACAGACTGAGAAAACATCACTTTTCGTCATCTCCACATCGAAGACCACCACATATGGGATTGCATGACACCGGCCACGAGTCGTTACTTGACCACTATGTGCGTTCTTGAGATCTTAAAAAAAAATATAGCCTGTCAAGTCAAAACGAATTTCTATAACTGTTGTTGAACTGTATTGAATTTTCATTGAAAGAGTGAAAAATTTTTATTTGTCTGGAAAAGTGATTGCAGTTATCATGTACTATGACGTCACAAAGTCTTATTGTTCAAAAATGGAATTATTTTTTATCAATAACATCCTCGTAAACCACTCGCCCCTGCAAACTACCTTCGGAGTCTATTTCGCTAAACCCGTTCTTAGAGGAGTGAGCATTCGCAATAATTTTTAATTATTGCCCCCCAGGTAAATTTAATTACTTTCATCTTCTATAATTTTATCCATTTTAGATCTAAATTGCACTGGACAGGCTGCTCTCACTCTTCTATTTCAAACTTTTGAGCTCCCTGGGTAGCCAATCGATCTATGATCACTTTCACCATCAACCAACAGAAGCAGCCTCTAAGCTCTCAACAGGCAAAAGTTCTTCAAACTCCATCATGAAGTAACTTTCAGCACGCCTCCGGATTCTGCAACAGCAATGACCATCATGCCTTCCACAGAGAAAACATCACTTTTCCGTCATCTCCACATCGAAGACCACCACATATGGGATTGCATGACACACCGGCCACGAGTCCGTTACCTTGACCACTAGGCTGTCGCGGTCCCCGTTCTTAGAAGATCTCTAAACAAAAGAAATATGTTTGCCAAAATTAAAGCCTGTAACCTAAAAGCTCAAAAACGGAAATCTTCCCCTATAACGCTGATTGGTTGGAAACATGTGATTGAATTTTTCATGTGACAATGACGTGAAAGAATATTTTAAGCTGGTTGTCTGGAAACACGTGATTGCAGTTATCATGTGACTATGACGTCACATGATTTTAGTCCACTGTACTTCCTCTCTCTAAAGGTACTATTAGGTATATTTTGAGAGAAATCGTATCTCAGTCGATGGAATCCAATTAGGAATTGAAAAAAGAGCATGGTTTGTCTGTATTGTTGTAAAAATGCACACCCAGTTTGGCTAGTTTGGCTGAAAAACCGGTTTTCGACGCCAACTTTTGTCATTGTTTTAACAGTTACACTGTTATAACAAGGGAGACGAATCTAAGTTGGCGTCAAAAACTGGTATATAATTTAATTTAATTATTTAACTGGTGATTAACGAATTAATAGGAAAAAACTGTATAAGTGTCATCCAGTACAAGTTTAAAACAATTTATTTGAACTTGTGATTGGATGAATAGAAAGTATTTTATTAACGATTGAAAATATGAACAAAATAAAATATATATAAATATAAAATATATAAATAAAAAAAATATTAATATATAATATATATATATGAATATATATCAGAGAGAATGTGTGAGGTAAAAGTGTAGGAATTGAATAAGAAAAGACAATGCATATACTTTTTCTTTTATACTTTTACTTCATTTAAGAAAGTATCCAATATCGAAGAAGCATTAATTATTTATTTGAATCGAGAGATTCATAAAGAAAGATATTAATCTTTACTTAAGAAGCGTCGTTATTAAAATATGTAATTTTTTTTTATGTTCACAAAAAATTGCAAATATCTTCGTCAAAATTTCTTCAGCTCATAAGCTTTGAGTCTTAGTAATTCTCATTACAAAGTAACTCAACCTACTTTAGTGTTAAGTCGATTAGAAACTCTATTTAGTAAGCTTTATTGAAATTACCGTAGCAAGGTTATAAACAGCAAAATAAATTAAAGTATATAAATAAGCAGACGATTTTATACTGAAGATAAGTGAAAAGAAGACGCAAAAAAATGTTTGCTTATTGTTCAGAAATTAATCCTTTGTGGGAAAAAATGAAGTAATTATTTTTAATAACGCACGCAAAAAGTTTTTTTATATGGTAAAGAATAGTGTGTCCTAGATGTAGGCTTAAGACGAACGATAACATGCGATTAGTTTTAATTAAATAAAATCTTTTAAGTATGAACACAAAAAGGAAATGAGAATAAAGAATACCTGAACAGAAAAAAAAAGAAAAATATGTATTACTTTTGACATTTAATTTAATACGTAAGTAAATCTGATACATAAACTAATGAAGTATATATTTAATTATAAATGTGTCGTGGGGCTCAATGCTACCCCTTACACTACCATCTCCCCGTCTGTCAGTAAATATTACTGGATGTGTAGGCGGATTTAAATGATCGAAAGACATAATTGCAAATCAATAGATTTATTGATTCTAAGTAACACCAAATGGTAGAAACCCACAATTCAAATTTAAGAGAAACAAAATAAAGTGGAGTACGAAAAGGGGAATTACTACTAGCGGAATAACAGAATATCAACCGAATCTAGGAAAGCTTAAACACGCACAATTACAGCTACGCCACGTACTAATATTCGCAATATCTTAAATTAAATCACTGACCTTATCTTTTACATCGGCTGCTACTTCGTGATGATTTCTGCCTTTTCACTGGCTTGGGGAATAGTTGAAGGATCCACACTCTGTAACACTGATTTTTACAAGCTTCAATCAACTTCCCTAACGTAACAGCACCACACGTAACAGCTATCGATGAATGTCAACAACTGCGTGCTGACCTCGAGATCTTTACTCCACTCTTCTATCTCTTCACTTAACTTAGCTTATTTAACTCGCGAAACCCGAACTTATATAATATATCTTATTTGCATAAATCACGCCTGGCTCTCGGTGAAGATTGGTTGAAATAAATAAATTATTTTAGGAAAAATAGAGGAGGTTAATCAAAAGACCGTATAGATCCGTCACAAATGTATTGAAAATTTTTGTTTCTCAGTCTTTTTTGTAACAAAAATAGTGACAACTAAGGAATAATTTAAATTCCATCATTATTAACATATGCTTAGTTAAATGCGATTAAATGTTGTAAGCTATAAAAATCTAGAATGAAAGCCACTCATTCACTCATCATGAGATTTCCGGGATTATTAGACCGAGACACTTGAAATTTGATAAGCATGTTCCTTTGAGTAGAAATACGCTAAGAGCGGGTTTAAGAGAAACCAACTCCCAACTCCAAGGGGGGTTGCGGGGACGTTATAGATAAAAATATTTCCGCTTTTGAACTATTAGACGGACAGTGAAATTTGATAAGAATGTTTTCTTATTGAGTAGAGAACCTCTAAGAAAAGGTTTCAGTGAAATCGTCTCCTATAGAGGTTTTTGGGAGGGTATCGATAAAAAATCCCTTTTTGAACAATTTGACCTACATTGAAATTTTGTAAGCATGTTTCTTTTAATGAGCAGAGATCCGCTAAGAACAGAAATTGACTCTTAAGGTATCCGAATACGATAACTTTTTTTAAAAAAATAGAGAATTTTTTTATTGTTTTTAGATTTATTAACAAAAATGTGCTAAAATTAAGAAGAGAAAAAGAAATTATTATTACTAAAATGGGAAAAATGGGCAAACATTTACAAAAAATAACATAAACGGGGCCCATTTTATTCCAAATTTTATGAACAAATTTTCAATTTTTCAATTCTGATGTGTTGCTATGTTATTCATTTTCGAAATGACCTTCAGGATTAAAGATATTTTAATTTTTAGAAAAACTAGAACCCTTTATCTTGGTTATTATATGAAATTGCTTAAAAAAACAGTAATTATATTAACATAAGGGACTATAAATTTTATAATAAAGCAGTGATTGATACATCTGAAGGTTAAAACACTTCTACTATTATACAGAACATACAAAAAAATTTTTATATATAGTTATTAATTTTCAAAACTTTTTTAGCAATGGCTGTCCCCTAGAGCATTTAAAAAAGCCCTTTCTAACGCGTTTTAAAGTATGACATCTTGTTTAAAGTAATGGCATCTGCTTTTACTAAAACACTTGTAGTTTTGGTTCTATTGAAGAGAAAATAATAAACTTGGTATTTTTATAAAGCTAATAAGATGGCCTAAAAACTAAATTCATAAAAAGCTTCCAATTTTTGGCAAAATTCACAATTTTAGGGTAGTCGATTACCTTAAGGAGGTTTGTCGGGGTTCCCGGGGTGTTATATATAAAAATATTTCTACTTTTGAACTATTAGACCTACAGCGAAATTTGAAAGCATGTTTCTCTCGTTGAATAAAAATCTGCTAAGAAAAGAATTCACGAAAACCGACCCACATGGGAATTTGAAGAGGAGTATTTATAAAAAAAATTGCCTTTTAAGTATTACACCAACAGATTTGAAATTTGGTAAGCATGTTTCTTTTGTTAATGGATTATCCGCTAAGAAAGGGCTTAACTTAAATCGATTGCCAGAAGAGGTTGTTCTGGAGCGTATATGATAAATATACTTCCATTTCAGATATTCAAGTCCTGTCCTCTGAAATGTTTTTGTGTGCAATTGAAAGTTTAATTAAGATTAAGGTACCAATAACTTAAAAAAACTGTATATGTACCCATACGGCCTCATGAAATACCCAGCGAAGCCGCAGTATTCTATAAGAATGTACTTACTGGAGATTTCAAATAAAATGATGTACATTTTCAAATTCTGAAACGACGCATGCGCATTTGACAATAATAGACATGGCTCCCGTAATGCGAGAGTATTCTTAAGGTATCCGACTACTTGCGACAACTTTTTTTTAAAAAAAAAATAGAGATATGGGATTTTTTTGTTGTTTTTAGATTTGTTTAGTACATTTTAAGAAAAATATGCTAAAATTAAGAAGGAAAAAATAATTTATTATTACTAAAAAGGGAAAAAAATGGGTAAAAATTGACAAAAAAATAACATAAACGCGGCCCATTCTGTACCAAAAGTTTATAAACAAATTTTCAATTTTAATGTGTTGCTATGTTATTCAATTTTGAAATGACGATCAGGATAAGAGATATTTTAATTTTTACAAAAACTAGAGCCCCTTATGTTAGTTATTATATGAAATTGCTTAAAATAACAGTGATTATATTGACATAAGGGACTGTAAATTTTGTAATGAAACAGTTATTGATAAATCTGAAAGTTAAAACACTTCTACTATTATACTGAACATACACAAAGATTTCAGTTAATTATTTTCAAAACTTTTTGAGCAATCACTGTCCCGTTGGAGCATTTAAAAAAAACAACCACATTTCGAGTGAAACGTGTTTTAAAGTATGACATCTTGCCGAAAGTAATGGCATCTGCTTTTACTAAAACACTTGTAGTTTTTGTTCCAGTGAACAAAAAAATAAATTTGGTATTTTTATAAAGCTAATAAGATGGCCTATAAAACAAAACTATAAGGAAAATTTGGCAATTTATGGCAAAATTCACAATTTTAGGATAGTAGGATACTTTAAACCCGGGGTGGGCATTACGTCAATCGCGATCGACCGGTGGACCGCCTAAACATTTTGGGGTGACCGCGCCTAAAACTTTTACCAGTTAGTAATTATATAGGGAAAATTCAAGATTGGCTGACAGTACGCACACTAAATCTTCTACTGACTATAACAACAAAAACTAACTTTAGATAAAAATGTTTTATTTTTTAAATGTATTTTTAAATTGTTTAATAATAAATGTATCATTTGATATAATTATATTTGGGGCTATTATTATTATGTTTGTATCTTGCGTTTTGTTTTAAACGTGGTTTTAAAAGTGTTTTTTTTTTAGTTCTGTAGGTATATATATAAGAACATATTCCGTACTTATTATTAAGTTGTAACAATAACCTTTTCCTTAGCTCTCCACATCTACGACATTGGGCAGTAACGTACACAGGAATTTTTAAAAGGAAGGGGGTCGAGGGTTTTTTGAAGGTCTACCATTCTCGTGTATCATATCTCAATACGCAGCCAAACATATTTTCTTGATTTTGTCGATTGTCAGGAGCAAAAAACAGCGAAATTTAAATTACTGAACAAAATAATTAACAATAATAAATAAAAAATTACTAATTCAAATACTTTACATTTTACATACTATTTATATGGAACTATAATAAATCGGGGGGAAATGAAGGGTTATGAGGGAGGGTCCGGACCCGTGGACCCCTCCTCCGTCCTTGTGTGCGCCACTGACACTGGGTGGACCGCAACTCCTTGAAAAAATTAAAAGTAGCCCGCACCCTGGAAAAGTCTGCCCACCCCTGATTTAAGCTATATATTATGACCTGCTGCATTTGACACTTCATTTCTCTCAAAGAAAAGTTACTAAAAGACCAAAAATTATTTTTCTAAAATAAAAACAAATCAGAACTATATTGCAAGACGACTTGATCATGAAATACAGTCAATGATCGCTGAACTTTAATAGAATCCATAAACAAAATATTCGAAAAAAACATTCGACAGCTGATTAAACTTCGTTCTGTTTCGTGATGTGATTCGAATCTTTTGAATTCGATATAGGTTTAAAGTAAGTTATGGTCACAACACATGAGTCTGCTGAATCAATATGAACTTGGAATAAGTAGTCACTAACACAGAAAGAGATGCTTGTTGAGATACCAGAGTATGCTCAAGAACTTGCGCGCTGAGCTTTCTTCCTGTAAGATATAGTTTAATTACTATGGCTAATAGATGTCTTAGTGGATAATACTAATACATGAAGTGTTACTTATGACTGATACATGAAATAGAATTTAATCAATCGAAAAACAAAGGTTCTGCTGTATAAAAGTCTCTTAAGATCAGTATTAACTTACTCATGTGAAACTTGGTTCATGTCTCGAACAGATGAGAACATATAAGTATCTACGAAAGGAAGATTTCTTAAGATTTATTTTTGGGGGAATTCAGGAGAAAGTAGAACATGGCGAAGGAGAATAAAGTTCGAGCTCTATCAAGCATATAAAGAATCTGACATCGCTATCTTCATCAAAATACAACGAATTAAATGGGCAGGTCACGTTGTCAGAATGAACGAAGATCACACCACTAAAAAAGTCTTCGATGCTCAACCAATTGGCACACGAAAAAAGGGCAGGCCAAATCTTAGATGGATTGATGGCTTAGAAAAAGACCTCCCAGTTTTGAGAACTAAGAATTGGAAAACACTAGCAGGAAGAAGGCTAGCCTGGAAAAGGCTTGTTGAGAAGGCCAAGGCCCACCCTGGGCTGTCGAGCCACTGAGGAAGGAATGAGTGAGTGAGTGAATATTAACGTCGCACTGTTCAGCTACACGAGGGCTTTTTGGTGACGCACCGCGTAATTTTGAACCAAGTCAAGTGACGCGTTTTTGTCAAATGACGCGGACGACACCTGAGCTGACACTTCATGACACGCTAGCCATGATCCGATACCTTGACCACTTGGTTACCGGGACACCTGAGGAAGGAAGGAGGGAAGATATAGTTTTCAATACCAAAATTGATGTTCGAAACCTGAAATTTTAGTAAGCTATAATCTGATTATAAAAATGATGAATAAGTAAACGCTTACGCATGTGAGGGCTCTAATTCAAGAAAATCTAAAAATGTTTTTATAATAGCGGATATGAGACAAACACAGTAGGTGAATGTATAACGTACTTACTGGATTACTAAATGTTTCCATTTACATATGCGCGACGTATAAAAATAATTTTATTTAGAACATTATGAGTTTGTCTTTAAGAATCAAAAATCTGTTAGCTTAAAATTAGTTATGTAGTTAGCTGTCAATAATAAATATAACTGAATGATAAATAATTTTTTCTGAAAATTTTAAACCATTTTTAAATAATAAATAATTATTGAAACATTATAATCATTCTCAATAAAAAGTCAAATATAACTATTTTTAAATTAAATATAAACTCAAACTCAGTGGCGCAACAGCCCATGAGGGCCAGGGCCTATTGTGCCCATCCCGGTATACGTGACCATTGGGCGCTGAGGTGCATGAGCAGATGTCCCGATCAGGTGGTCAGTCTGAAGCGAAACCCCCAGTGTTTAAGTCCCCAAACAAGCTTCGTACTCATTTATCGACCCACTGAAGCGATGAAAGGCTGAGTCGACCTTGCCCAGACCGAGGATAGAACCCGGACCTGTGACGTGGAAGCGCAATACGCTACCACTCGATCACTGGGCCTCAAATAAAAATATAGCATGTCAATTTTTAATGGAGTCTTATTTAATTTTCAATCAATTTAAATTAATCTATAGTTTGAAAAGTTAAACATTCACTCAAACAGTCAAAGAATTTAGCAGTTATTCTCTAGGTTTTTTTTAGTTCTATTCCCCCTCCTCAAATTTAAGTTGAATAAAATAAATCCTACGATACGTACCAGAGGTGGGCAAATAGCTCAGGCAACATGCAGCCCACGAAGACAGTAAGGAAACCAAGTAGACAGAAAATGTTCTTCATATTTGAGTCAACATATATTTGTGAGCAAAAGTTTTCGTCGCATGAAGGTCAACAAGAGTAAATATAGATGCAAGTTGGCTGTATAAACTTGCAGGCTGTTTCAAAAAGCAACCTCACTTCTAATTTAAAAAAGAAAATTGTAGAAAAGGGTGCTCCAGGATACATTGGTCTCATTAAGCTAACTCTAAAATTAAACGCAATTGCAGCTATAGATGATACAGTCGACTCTCGATAATTCGAATTTGGAGGAACCAATGAAAAACTTCGAATTTTCAAGAGGGTAGGGAAAAACTCCCAAAATACACAAAGAGAAATTTTGCTTCTAACCCATTTAAAATTGAAACTATGTGATAAAACAACAATTACACATATGTATAAAATTATTTTACAGTATTTTTTAAAAAGTACATATACACTATAAATATTATACAGAAGTTCAAAGTCTTGAACTAAAAGAATACATTTATGTATTAAAACAATTATTAAAAGGAAAGAACGCAGTTTCACAATTAGCTACGCGGTATACTTAATAATATCGACGCTGGGAGGGCTTTTCTCGCATAATCAGTAAGCTAAAAAATTTTCGACCAGTTTTTTTTCTCTTTTATCGATTTTCTCTATCACTCCTCTCCTTTCACTTTCCACTCCATATTTCTTAACCTCTCAAACAGGACACTTTTAAAAATATTTTTTCCCTCTCGAACAGGAATCTCTTCCATTCCTCATTGGAAATAAAATCGTTTCGTAGCCGGTTCCCTCAGATACTGTCTCCAACATAATTGGTTCTTTAAGGCAGGGTCGGTCCGGTCCGGCCCACGCCCTATTTGGTGTCACATGCTATAAGTCACACAGATGACCGTTAAAGCGTCACGTGAGTCCGACGCAAAATACACAATCCTACGCATCTCTTCTTCACAATAGTGAACCATCCTTTCTGAACACATGTATAGCAAGGCTACGTGTTAAACGAAAGATATGGACGGTTTACAACCGGTGCGGTCGGTCTATTGTCCATATGAAGAAGGAAAGCAATAAAAGTGTCTTTTCGCCTGAGGAACTGGGAAACACAAAGAAGAGGTAGCAGACAGATGGTCATCAAAAGGGCTACTTTCAGGAGAGACACGCAGAGACAATAAATACAACGCAAAACATGTAAGCTCAAACTTGTTTCCTACAGGGCTCTACGTGATAGTGAATGTTCGAATTGTCGAGAGTTTTGTAAGATAACTTCGAATTTTCGCATTGTTGTATCGCATGTATGGCAAAAAGGTGTGGCCTCTTGGTATCCTCCACTTCCACAATGTGACCCTCAAGCTAAAACAATTACCCACCTCTAATATATACGATTTTTTCAGATGCGTACAATGTACACCACATCTAAAGACAAACTCAAACGATAACCTCATAAAATATGGGGTTTCTCCGAGCTTTGAGAAGCACAATGAACGCTTAGTGTTCCTAACTAAAAGTTCTATTAATTATTAGAGCTGAAACGTAATAAAATCGCAACGTCTCATTTATTTACCTTGTTATGCCATCACGATCGCAAATTTTCCACCGAATCATACGAATCTGTCTTATATGAGTCAGTGTTATATGGGGATCTATTGTATAATTAATTAAGTTAATTCGGGGGAAGACGCCAGTTTGTTAATAGTACTTTTCTGCGTCGATTTTTGCCACTTATGTGAAGAGTTTGGTCCGACATTAAGTGTCGCTTGTGAATTTATCTGAATTAATCGTCTATAATAGGTGTTATTTTTGGATCTCGTGAGCATTTCGAGTGGTGAGTACAACTTTTATAACATTCTGTTCCTCATATTTAACGTTCATAAACGTACTTGTTATTTTAAATAAGATATTAACAATGTAAGTGAGTTACGCATTATGTTAAACGTACGATGCATGTAGAGGCTGCCATAACACTGTAGCAAAAAACAAATAAGCGTGTGTGGAATTTTCCTTCTGTACTTGGGGGAAGACGCCACATGATTCAGAAATAAATTAAATGAACTTTAAAATTTGTTTTTTAAAATTGTGTATCACTGTATACTATCGTATAAAATATAAATGCAATTAATAATATTTATTATAATTATTATTACTTAAATGCAATTAATGATAAATGGTCTATTACCATCGGTTGCCTCCACCAGCACAGAACATGGGAGCACAGCCTATTCCTCTGGTCAAAAAACGCAAACCAACCGGGCGTAAGAAAACTAACAGCATAAGTCTTAACTAAATCAGAGAGGAGAGCAACTATGAAGGGAAAGGTCCGAAGAAAGCTAGAAAAGGTGGGTAAGGTCACAATAAATAACAAGAAACCTTCGAAAAAACAGAAGAAAGAGACGTGTCAGTTTGAACCTCAAGCGAAGAAATTCCTCTGGAAACTAGTGGTGACAGTTTTGATGAGGATAATAATGACAATTTTTGTACTGTGTATAAAGGGAGCTTTTATGCTAAAAAATGTCCCAAGTGTGACTGGTTTCGGTGCATCGAATGCAACAAATGTTGCATGAAGATTGCAATGATTATCATTTACACTGAGTGAAATGTGTAGGCTATCATTCGAACATGTACTGTTATTATTTTTAGCAAGCTTATTATGAAAGAATTAAATTTTTTTTTGTTTTTCTATAGTTATTGTTACCTCACATTTAATTTTGTAATGTTTGCTTCATTTTTTTAAAAACTGTGGTGCTGTTGCATCTTACTCCATGATTGGTGGCATTTTCCCCCATATATGGGGAACATGCCACAATTAAGTGAATTTTTTTAACAATAAATTTTAATTTTCACACTAAGAAGAGAATTAACTTGTATACATAACCAATTAAATATTGAAAAATAAAATGTATTTTTTTCATAGTCTTGTCATTTTAATTTTCAATGTACTAATCGAAAAATCTTTAAAAGGGGGTGAATTTTTGAAAAATTATCCATTTTTACTTTTTTATATTTTCTAAAAGTTCGGATATTTCTGTTTAAAATGATATATGATATGACAAAATACCATAACTAGAAGTATTTTTATTAAATTTTTTAAAATTAAGTTATTTCTTGACTCGCATCAAATGAACTCTGCTAGGAGCACCTGTTTTTCCCCTTGCATAAGATTTGATGAGCGGGGATCCATATGATGTTCAAGTGGAAAAATAAGAGTGTATTGGTCTTATCCAAAAGTGTATGGGTACACGTCTTTTGAATCTTAAAAGCGAAACGGAGGGAAAAAAAGTTAAGTGATGGAAAAAGCCTAAGATGGTCGCAACCGATTCACCGATATTTTAATATAAAAAACTCAAAGATATTATGGTATGGCTATTAAAAATAATATCAATGATCTACACAGAATGAAAACTGCTGTTTGGGCTGCTTATTTTCATCTTTTGTCTTCAAACGAGAGCTCTCAACATAGACTGTGTCCTCCGATTATGAATGTCTGGTGCAAGTTTCAAAAGACAGAAGCTGAATGTAACGAAAGGCACTATGATCATAAACACATACACCATAATGAATTAAATGAAGCCAATTTTTAGAGATCTAGGTGATCCTATTTTATTAAAAAAATGTCTACAAGGAAAGACACCGAACTCAAATGAGTCAGTTAATAACACCATATGGTCAGTGATTCCAAGATCTACATTTATGGAATTAAAAACTCTAAAATTAGGGGTAAATATGTCTATTGCACAGTTCAATATGAGTCATGTAGCAAAAAAAACATTGTGATATTGAACTAAGTTACAAATGTATGTCATGCTTCAAAAAACTAGATATACGTAGGATTCATATAGCCCAACGAAAGCATCTTAAGATCACAAAAAAGGCAAAATTGTTAAAAATAGCGAAAACAAGAAAATTAGAACAGTCTTTTGTGAGAGCAGAGAGTAAAACAAATGCTTAATATGCTTCTGGAAGGTACTAAAAAAGTAAATGCTCAAAAAATTACAAATTTTTACTTTAAAGCCTGTTATCTCGAAATGTAATGTTTTTCCCTTTATGTATCTTTTTCTCAAAAACTGCTTATCATATAATCCTCAAATTTTCAGTGAGCAGACTTTTAACTTGCTTACACATTTTAATGGAGGGAAGATATATCTAGCAAATGTTTTCAGGTATAACTTTTTTAAACTAAATTTTAAGGGAAAATATTGGACAATTTTTAAAAAATTCATAATTAATATAATTTTTAACAAAAAACCAAAACCTTTCGTTAAAGTGTTATTGATAGTGCACATAACCTACTGTAAAAATTTTATTCATGAGAAGTAAGTATTTTCTGAGTAAAAGGTACATAAACTGACGCAATTTAACAGGGGCTCCTATGGACGTGCCGGACCCTTTTTAAATGTGGCAACTTCTCCCAATTTACCTTAAATTATTTTTATTTCATTTGCATCATTGAAGGTAGAAGACACGGTTAACATAGCAAAGAGGGATCCTGCCAAATATGAACATTATGCCATGCTTACCTAAAATAACATGATCAAAAACTTGGATGTCGTGTGACATAGCCGGAATTAAAGCTCTTCTCGCCGTAGTTGATATATCGCAGGCTTCCATGCATATAAGCTAACATGATTTATCTGTCGAGAAACGGTTATCGCGAGTACGTGATTAATGATAGCGCTTATGAGGTCTGCGACTGTCTGGTCAGGAGTGACATTCTTGTTCCACATCTCCATTAGGCATTAATATTTATCATCTACAGCTTTTTCTATGACTCCGAAATTTTGGTGTATAATGTTTTTTTTGTCTATATTTCTTGAACTCTTTATCTACCGCATTATAATTTAATGCAATTTTTTTTCATGCAATATGTTTTTTGAATCACTACATTGAAAATTAAGGGATATACATAAATAAAAAAACTCAACTTTAGGAAACTTAATCCGTTAGAGCTAATTAATTAAATTGGTTCTTTAAAGTACCGTCAGTGACACAATGGTCTAAGATATTCTCATAATACAAAAAGACAGAATGACTTTTTTAACGCAATTTTATCTCTTAAAAAGGCTAAATAACAAGAGATCACTAATATTTCACAGCACAACATATTTAAAAATTATTAAATTTTAAAATTTTTTTATTTACTTTTTTTACACATAAAAATTTGATGATATTCAAAAAGACAGGGTTTTTTTTCCATTAATACGCAGATATTCATTACACGTTGTGCATTTTGAGTAAGGTTTCGATTAAAAGTTTTTTAAAGCACTGCATCCTGGGCAGGAAATGTTGTATTTCCTTAAAATGTACTACTGTACCTTAAATTTTGTTCAGTTTCTTGATCGCTTAAGAATCTAATGAAAGTTTCAGCAGATTATTTGCTGAGACTTCTTCATGTGAAAAATCATTTGTTAGTACATTACTGATTCTCAGATGGTAGGTTCTGTATTAAATCCAAAGCCTCTTGCAGACTGAGCTTTTTTTTCTAAACACTCTAAGAAAAGAATAATAATAATAGCACCTTAAAAACCTCCTGTTATTTTTAAATCTCAGTTAAAAATAAGGAAATTAAAATGCTGCTAATTTTTGAATAAATTATAGACAGTTCATTAAATTGTGTGGTTAAAAAAACTCATATTCTAAGTTGAAAAGTTTTTGAAAACGTGAAAATAAAACAATGAAAAAGCAAAATCAATAAGTTAAGCAAAAAGAATTGTTGAAAAAGGGCATAACCCTATTGTACTGTAGTGATGATGCTACAACACAACAATAAACTACACGGACGAAGAAAAACTAAATTCTTGCTGTAACATCTTGTGTGCTGTAAGTACCCCAAAATTATTCAAGTGAGAGAGTAAAACTAATTGTATATATACTGTTCTCTTAAAATAAATAGTCAAAACATTTTCTACGATTTTAACTAACATACAAAAAAAATGACCCTTACCTTTTGACATTAACTACTTCTTCGGAACCAAAATGACAATCTTAGCAATACGATCAAAACATCAGCTGAAAACGCAACTTCTGCTTTAAAACTATTCGTCTTTCCCACCAAAATGTGACAACGGTAGCCGAGTAGTCAAGGTATAGGATCGTGGCTGGCATGTCACGAGTTCGAGCCTAGTGCCACTAAGGACCCACCGTATAGAAAAGCGATGCACGTTAAATCTGTCGAGATCTCAAATGTCCTCCCGTTGGTGTGGTGTGGTATTTAGGAGAGGGTGTGCCAGCTCAGGTGTCATCCTCGTCACTTGACCATGGTTCAAAATTACGAGGTCCGTCGCCCCAAGCCCTCGTGTAGCGGAACAGTGCGACGTCAGTATTCACTCACTCACTCCCAGTCCTAAATACTCATCATAGAACCGGTGTTGCCGTGTATCCTGAAAGAGAAGAATTAAATGAGTGTTCACCTGCCAAATATAGTCAGAATATTCGTATAAAAATTGTTATTCTATGCAATTTTAAAGTGAGTGGTGCTTATAAGTACCGTCTGTAGTAAAGGGTTAACGAATAAGTGAGTGCTTATAAATGTCTCACTTAAAGCAATTGGCGACGGACTTCGTAATTTTGAACCACGGTCAAGATACGACGACTACATTTGAGATAGCACTCCCCTGTCTAAAACTTCCCCATTATGTCAACGTGAGGACTTTGAACCCCGACAAATTTAACGTGAAACAGCCCCTCTACGTGGTGGATTCACTGTAGGTGAATAAAAATATCAGTTATCGGTTCCTAAGCGTCCGGACTTAAACTCTTGTAAAATTTAAATTGTAGGGATGCCACTGGTCTGAAGAATTTAAATCAGGCCGTGAGTAGTCTAGTGATTAGAGCATCGGACGCCATACCAGAAGGCCTGGGTTCGATGCCCGATGACATCAAATACTCGCCGAGTACAAACGGAGCACGTGCTCATTAAATCTGTGGGTCCGAATGGTGTCGCCATCTATCGTGAGTAAATCATGCTGTCACCTTCATGGGCTCAAAGCTTAGGCTAATGAGAGACGTAACTCTAGCCGGTTGCCATGATGAATTTCGTGGGCCTCGATCTGACTACGTCAGAGAGCAACAACAACAACAGAAGTAGAAAAAGAGGAACATATTATCGAGCTTACAGAAAAAACATAAAACGACGATAACCAATCATAGTCACAACAACAGAATTTAAATTCTGAACTTGAGACATTAATCTCAATATGTATATATTGTGTGTACTTCATAGTGAGATTAAATGCATTAAGGTATCCGACTGGTTGCGACAACTTTTTTTTAAAAAAAATGTAGATATGGGGGGTCTTTTTGTTATTTTTAGATTTGTTTAGTATATTTTAAGAAAAAATATGCTAAAGTTGAGAAGAGAAAAAAGAAATTTTTATTACTAAAATGGGAAAAAACAGATAAAAATTTACAAAAAAATAACATAAACGCGGCCCATTCTGTACCAAAGGTTTACGAACAAATTTTAAATTTTTTCATTCTAATGTGTTGTTATGTTATTCATTTTTGAAATGACCTTCAGGATAAGAGATACTTTCTTTTTTACAAAAACTAGAGCACTTTATCTCAGTTATTATATGAAATTGCTTAAAAAAACAGTGATTATATTCACATAAGGACTGTAAATTTTGTAATAAAACAGTGATTGATAAATCTGAGGTTAAAACAATTCTACTATTATACAGAACATACACAAAAAATTTCAGTTAATTATTTTCAAAACTTTTTGAGCAATCACTGGCCCCGTTTGAGTATTTAAAAAAAAACATATTTCGAGTAAAACGCGTTTTAAAGTATGACATCTTGCTTAAAGTAATGGCATCTGCTTTTACTAAAACCCTTGCAGTTTTTGTTCTAGTGAACGGAAAATGATAAACTTGATATTTTTATAAAGCTAATAAGATGGTGTATAAATTAAATAGTAAAAAAAATTGTCAATTTTTGGTAAAATTTACAATTTTAGGGTAGTTGGATACCTTAACCTCCGAATTTGTAGAAATATTAGAAAAACTGTACACTAAAATTATTATTTATATTAGATCATTTTAAATAAATATTTTAATGTGACATTTTTTTCAGCTGTGGATAACCTGTTTAAACCCTATCTAACCTGCCCATAAGATCTTCCGTTTCGAAGTTATTCATAGCAAAAACCATAAATATCTTAAATTTGCTTCGTTTCTTAGAAAAGCTTGTTCCTTTTCTTTCAAAAATAGTGAAGGAGTTATTTTTCTTTTTAACGTAAAATAATGCAAAAATGATTCGCAAAACAATAAATAATCCGAACCACTTCCACAAAATAATCACTAAAACATCAGTTCCTGTGGTGTTCCTTCTTGTCCTCTTCCCTCCTTTTCTCCTGGCCGCGTCGTCACCCAAGTGATCACGGTCACGGACTTCTGACCGGCGTGTCATGAGTACGACCCAGTGCGAGTGAAGCCCCGCCCTTTTAAGGGGCTGATGCTCATTACATCTATCGAGACTCAAAGTCCTCCCATTGACGTGGTGTGGTAGTTCGAAAAGGTGATCCCAGCTTAGTATCGTTATTTGACTACTTTTCGAAATTACAAGGTCCGTCAGAGGCTCAAACAGCTCTCTTGTTGCTTTATAGTGCGAAATTATACTCTCGCCCTTTTCTAAGTCTCTGAAACTAAAGATAAATTTTCTAGTTTTTATAAATACAGTAGAGACCCGAAAACTCGGTACTTGATAACCCGGCAAACTGGATAACTAGACCATATCTTTATGGATCGAAAAAAAAACTCCACATGCAGACTCATTCAAAGTCCTTCCTTTAATCTGGCGTGACACTACATATTGGTTTAGTTCCGGATGAATAATTTTATTTTATCTGTATTCTTATTTGTACTAAAAATACAATTCTATAACAAGAAAAACATTTAATTCTACCAAAATTTAGACGATTTTACTCTTTTTTAATTGGTACACTATGTGAATTTATACAACATTAAGTAGCATTTACGGTACGAGCGGTGAGCAGAAAACGGCGAGCATTGGCATTGTGTCATCCATCATCAAAATCGCATTTGACAACATGATTTGCGATCTGGTTAGTCTATCTAAACAGTCTATACAAGCATCCACGGATGATTGCATGCTGATATTTTTCTTAAAAAACCATCTCTAGTTCATTCAACTGAATTAAATCTGCCCTCTACAAGTACTGAAACAGAAAAGTACAAATAAACATCAAAACAGGAAATCGAGTAGCTATGTACATGTAATGTTGATAATTATACGGTTGACGTTAAATTAGAAATTATTGATAAGCTGGTTACATTAACAATATGACTGAAGATATATCGAACCGAAATAAACCAATATTTTTTTTCGGTTCAGTTCCAGCTCGAAGCCCTGAATAATATATAAAGTACAATATTTTCTCAGGAAACATTCGTACTTATTCTGTTTTAACCCATTCTGGACAACCCTGCAATTTCACAAACTCGGCCACCTTTCGGTCTGCATTAGGCAGAGTTTGCGGGGCTCTGTAGTATTAATATGAAGATGTAGTGAGTGAGTGAGTGAATATTAATGTCGCCCCGTTCAGC
>BMAO01036002.1:0-18673 GCA_019973975.1 Trichonephila clavata | reverse complement strand
ACTTAATTTGAAAGTAGGAGCCGTGATTATGTTGCTCAGGAACTTAAATCCATCTGCAGGACTGTGTAATGGAACGCGTTTGATTATTCGGAAACTGATGCCCAATGTAATAGATGCTGAAATTTTGACTGGGCATACAAAGGCTCACTTGCCTTTATTCCGAGAATTACGCTTCATCCTTCTGACAGCATCTACCTTTCCAACTTCAAAGGCGACAGTTTCCAGTTCGGCTTGGTTTTGCTATGACCATTAATAAATCTCAGGACAGACTCTTCAAAAGTAGGAATATATTTTGCCCCAGCCAGTATTTCTCATGGGATGTTGTATGTTGCCTTCTCAAGAGCTACATCATGCATTACGTTCGCGTTTGGTAAACGACACGAAGAAACAAGGGAAATTAAATGGTTCAAATAGAGTTTTTTACAAAAAATGTTGTTTTCCGTGAAGTTTTACTTTAAGCTTTTGTGATACGTTAGAGTGTAAGATGCCCTGATTCTCAAATGCATTAAGTTGTCCAATCTACAATGGTTCATGGACCTTGTGGTGTGTTTTACCCCAAGTTTCTGTGTATTGTTGATGGATGGTACTTACTTTTTTGCTTTTTTTATCTAACACAGTTTCTGTGTATTGTTGACGGATGACGTGGTGCATAAATAGGATTTTTGGTGTTCATTGGAAAGCATTTTGGATATTATGAGAGTATTCTTCAGTTGGTTTTATAACACACATACATATCATATTAATAAAAATGTCACTTTTTCTTTATCAATGTTCTTTTAATTCCGAAATTATAAATCATTAATATTTGCATGAAATTTGTGGTTTGTTGAGCCCCAACTTTCGCGTATCGTTGACGGTGTAATACATTATGAAGCTATTTCAATTTCAAAATATTGGTTCCCTTGAAATTAAACATGTAGGCATTAATAATGTAAGATAAGTGTATACATAGTCGACTATTAAAACAGTTTCTTATGTAAACACTTATTTTGCATACTGTGGAGTGACATGTGCAGTTTTTAAGTAAACACTTATTTTGCATACTGTGGAGTGACATGTGAAACAGGGTCCTTGCCCCTCACTCTATTTTCTTAAAACTGCAATCAAAAAGTCAATTTCTTTTTTAAAGTGTCTGATGTGCTGATACCCTTAAAATTTAAAAATGTAGGCAATAATGCAAGATAAGTGTATGCATAATCAACTATTAAAGCAGTTTTACATTAAAAAATGTAGGCATTAATAATGCAAGATAAATGTATACATAATCAACTATTAAAACAGTTTTTTATGTAATCTATTTCTTAAATTGCAATCAAAAAGTCATTTCTTTTTTTAAAGTGTATGATGTGCTGGTACCCTTAAAAATTTAAAAATGTAGGCATTAATAATGCACGATAAGTGTATACATAATCAACTATTAAAACAGTTTTTTATGTAAACACTTATTTTGCGTACTGTGGAGTGACACGTGGAACAGGGTCCTCGCCCCTCACTCTGGAAACTGTGCTTTAAATATAATATTCAATGCACAGGCTAATGGTTCCACACAATTTTTTTTTTTTCGAATGCAAAGGTAGTTATAAATGTTACAAAATGTTATTTCTAAAATTATAAATCATTAATAGTTGTATGAAATTTTTTGATGTGTTCAACCCATATTTTCCATGTAATGTTTACAGTGTAATTATACTTCAAGCATTCTTTAAAGTTACGAAAGTTATTTTAACTTCAAAATATTTTTTCCTTCGTTTTATGAAACATAATGTAATTTTGTAATACTTTTTTTCATTTATGTATCACATATAAAAGTATTCTTGCATGTGAAAAATATTTTACATATATAAAATAATGAAAAAAATATAATTAACAAGTTTTTGAATTAAATACCTGCATATTATCTTTGAAAAACATAATAAAACTGATAATCTTTACTTTTTTCTTTAAAAAAAAAAGGGTAGTCTGAAATTTAAAAAGATAAATTTTGGATTCTGAAAAATATGCACAATTTCTTAAAACTGCAATTGCAAAAGTCAATTTCTTTTTTAAAATGTATGATGTGCTGGTACCCTTGAAAATTTAAAAATGTAGACATTAATAATGCAAGATAAGTGTACACATAATTAACTATTAAAACAGTTCTTTATGTAAACACTTATTTTGTGTATTGTGGAGTGAAATGTGGAACAGGGTCCTCGCCCCTCACTCTGGAAACTGTGCTTTAAATATAATATTAATGCACAGGCTAATGGTTCCACACAATTTTTTTTCCAATACAAAGTAGTTTTAAATGTTACAAAAATTAAATAAATGGATACTGTTATTATCAATTTCATTTATCATGTTTTTTTTAACTGTTAGAAAAATTTCATACCACTGAATTCATTACCAATAATTTTATGAATTCTTATAAAAAATATTTCTTGAATATGTGACACATTTTATACACATATGTAAAATAATGAGCAAAACATAGTTAGCCATATATTTTTAAAAATATTATAAAACTGATTATCTTTATTTTTTTAAAAATTTAGTTTCAAAAAAGACACTTTATGAATTTCATTTGTCATTTTGTACGTTTTTTTTATCAATGCACATATGTATGCACTCGGTAAAAGCCCGTGCAACGCCGGGCCATGAAAGCTAGTATATGTTATAATTGCAGCTGAGGTCAGTTAGTTGTAACAGAAGGGTTAGTTGTAACAGAAAGGTTAGTTACATTAGAAGGGTTAGTTGAAACAGAAGGGGTAGTTACACTATAATGAATTGTATTATTATATTCTTTGCATTTCTCATAGGGATATTAACTTCCGGTGCTCTGAAAGGCCCTTTACATCATTTTTGCCAAACATTCAAACTTGCAGGTCACTTGACAGCAGATTTCATCTTCTCTACAATCCGTTGAGCTGCAGCAAAAGTTTCAAAAAAATGACATCTGCGAAGAGGTATATCTGGACATTTACCTTTAATAGAATTTCAATGAACATTTTAAAACAGTATTACTTCAAAATTCTATATATTATGTTTTAATATCTCAAGAAAGTTCGATTTAAATAAGTAATATTTCGTTTCATACATAGTTATGAAGTTAAAACAAGCTTAAAAAAGCATTCTAATTCCTTCTTATTTTACGCATCTAAATCTTTATCTTCACATCATAAAATCTATTTTAAGTTATAGAAAAATCAAACAAAAATGTAGAAAATTATTTTGATGAGAAAGCTTTATTTGAAAGAAAATTTAAAGAAACATTCACAAAATACTTCCCATATTCAACAAAATGTATTTTCTATCTTTTCTGGAATTGATTTTAATAGTCTGTAAGACATGGGTGAAAATGCAGAGCTCAAAAATTCTGTAAGAGATATTCTCGTACAACACAACCAGTACATTATCCGTTTTTTTTCACAAAGAAGAGAAATAAGCAAAAGGAAATATACAATATAAATTACTTCTAAGACAATTTACCAAATAAATTGGCTTCATTTCAATTAAATTAAATACAGTTATCAATATATTGGTATACAGTTATCAATGAGACCAATGCTGAATCCTTTCAATTCTCGCTTTCAATAGCTTAAATATTGATTAAAATTTAAAACCTTAAAATGCTAAAAATTAAATTTGTTTAAAAAATTTAAAATTTTTAAAAAATAATAGTATAGAATCACCTCTGGGTTGTTGTATGATAGCTTCAACGAAACATTAATAAAACGCAGAAGGTAAACTATGCTTCTACTTAATAAAGATTAATTGATATTAAATGATGTTGATTAAACTATACACAGTTTAAAAAACGCTATTTAACTAGCAAAGGAGATTAAGATTTGGAAAAACCAATTATTTCCGTTTACTATAGAATTTTGGAAAAATATTTTACTATAAATATTATTTCTTCTGTTAGGAACAAGGAATATATCATATAAAAAACTTAACTACTATTTTCAAATATTCTATTGATATTCATCTTCATTTAGGAATATTGAAATACATCTTTTTAAAAAAAATATAGTTTAATATACATGCATATATGCACTACTTGTCAATAAAATTCGGTTAAAGTATAGTATAGGGGGGGGGCTTCTTGGTGATGTCAATTTTTTTTGCGACCAAAATCAATCACCAAGCTACTTCACTTAGCGATAGGTTTCCGGAAGCCAGAATGAATTCATTATCTCACCATAATATCTATATAAAAAGCACCAAATCCAAAGAAAAATAGCCAAATCCAAAGAACTATACTACACTATACTACACTTGAGCCCAAAATTTCAACATTAAGAAGTAAAGCAAACAGTAAACCTTTAAATAATGTTCGCATGCAGCACAGTAGTCAAAAAGGAAGATTAAATGTGTATGTAATTAAGGGGAATACATAGTCGGAATTCAGAAATAAGTACATAATGCAGCCATTTCTGGCAAATAATACTGCACTAATCCGGTTAAAAATCGTCTAACTGGGATGGAATGAGGAGTATGTGAAGCCATTCGGTGTGACATTCCACGCTTATTCTCCATTTCACGTAGAGGCTAGAGAGTGGTGATGCCTCGATCTCTCAGTAACCCGTGACCATTTGTTTTCAATGGGCAAGTGATCTGGAGAATGCTCAGCATAGAATGCATAGTCGAATATCCACCATGTCGTGGTAAGACATGACACGACGGGCAACATGCGTTCTTGTGTTATGTTTCAATCAGATCATGGGGAAGCCCTAGGTTTCGAACATAAGGTACAGACATGGGCCTGAAAACAGCAACTCGTCTAAAAGAACAGCAGGTCTCCACTCTCGACTTAAGTGTGACTTAAATAAAGACACACTCACTAGCGTCACTCCTGTATTTAGCTCTGTTGTAGTGTACATCTATGTTGTAGTGTCATAGTAAGCTGCATTAATATTCTTGCAGACAATCGTCGTGTAGACAGCTTGTGCTGTTCGAAACAACGTCGCGTAGTCCTTGCGGAATACTTAGGTTTCAAACAAGCCCCCTTCTTGATTCAGAAACCACGATTTTGCTTTTGGCCTCTAAGGCCGATATATAGCCATGTATGTCATTGAGTATTAATTAGTAATATAATCTTAAATATAATCTTAAGTATTAATTAGTTATTTTCAGAGGGCATTGAGCTCAAACACGGTGTTCAGCATATGACCTTTTTGAAAAAAATCCATTCCATATTCGAATGGAAGTCATTCTATTCCAAAAAAATTGCGTAGCAATATTAGAGAACGATAAACTACACTCTCGATGCATTTTGCGATTCGTACTAGTAACCGTCCATACGAGGCAAAACATTATCTTCTCAAATCAATCCCCATTCAACTACGACTTTTGGCTGAGCAACCCACAGTATAGCTTTATTTTAACATAAATGTCAAGATGTCGTTTCTCTCTCATGTATCAGTTGGTTGTACTTTCATGCTAATCATTTGCATGTATAACAACATCTTCCTTTCATGCGAATTTGATGTGTTTGCATCTCCTCCATTCTTCTTGGTGTTGCATTTTTAACAGCAAATAATGTATTCTTTATTATATATACATAAAATTACCTTTTTCCTGTTCTATAATGTTTTCTATTCCTTCTTCTATTGAGGTATTTAAGTTGCTCAGGAAATACATCATAGCAATGGCAGGAAATAACAGTTTCCTGGTCTACAAGAAAAATCAACTATAAATTGAACTATAAATAACAGAAATAACTATTCCTGTTTTATAATTCTTTTAGTGATACTTAAAAATTTAAATGGTCCATATTTGAGCATTATGCAAAAAAAAAAAGTCTCTGAAATATTTTTATATATTTTACTTCAGATATATTTACTAACTTTTATTATTATTTAGAATGACAAGCAAAATAGTTTTTAGATAATGTAATGCAAAATGTAATATTTTTCTTATAAGAATAAAAATATTCAAGAGAAATGCATAGCTTGAAACTCAAAAAGAATGATGTTGAATGAGCATTATTTACTGAAACTACTTAACTTATCTCCTCTGTTCATAAAAATATTGCAACCAGACTTTTCAATAAATACATCGATAAGTTCACCAAATTTCAATAACACATTTTCCCCTCTTTTTTCACTAATTTATTTACATTTTTATGTCATTTAACCTAAATGCTCATTTTCTTTAAAATTATATTTTAGTAGCTCATAACTAAAATTATTCTATAATACTTTTAACAAATTGATAATAGATACAAGTATAATATTAAAGTACTTAAAAATGCTTTGTATATATAAGACAAAACTAAGAAATTGTATATTCGGTGTATATTTACCATTTGAATCAAGAAATTTTTCTCTACAACACATTCTACTTTCTTTAAAGTGGAAACAACAACTCAACAGTATGAGATATGAAACTAGTATTTTTATAGTTATCGTAATAATTAATTAACACAAACTCACATTTTCTAGAAATGTTGCGAAATTTGTTTCGGAGTTTCTTCACTTCAGATTAAAAACAATTGGTATGGCAAATATTTTACGAAAAAATGCTAAGAGGAGGCAAATGTTGTAATTCTTCAATCAAATTCACTCATTACAAATTCAAAAATTTTCTTTAATTAGTTGTTTCTGCCTTTTTACTCAAAAAAAGTGTTGAATTAAAAAAAAGTGTTTTAAATTGAAGCCTCCGTTTTTAATGATTAAAGCGATGACTGAAAACATGAAAAAATATGACGATTCATAAAACCTAAAATGGCAGGAAAGAGAAAAATTTAAGAGGAAATTATCTCCAATATGTTGGCTTGACAAACAGAAACATTTAGAAATTAATATTTTGAAAGTGTTTAGTCAATATAATCATGATATTATTAGAATTTAATTCAAGTAGGGATTTATTTGGCTGTGTAACGAGTGAATCGTGATTATTCTTGCTCTATTTGGTAAATATTAAATGGAATCAGAGCTCAAACATGTGGATTGAATGAAATGTGGCTGACCATTGGGTAGTACTTCAAGTGATCGTTCCATCACAAATATTTCCCATAAAATATGGTATAAAATTGAACTTTTTGAAGTATAAAAGTATCAAATATTCCTTTCTAGATTAATACAACGCAAACTTACGACACAAAAGAAAAGCTATGATATTGTTCATAAGATGTGACAAGTGTCGACATATTTTTGTACTGCTTGTAGTATTTTGACAGTGATCAGCGTCAGTTTGAACATTTAATGATGACACTTTAGAGCCTTAAGCATTAATTTTTTCCCCAAGAAGTTCCAAAAACGGCACATTTTTTTATTACATATATTTAAGCATAACACTTAACAGAATGCGAAAATGGAAGAATTTTATTAAAAACTTATTTAGGTTTTCAAACTATTTTTTTTATTTAATAATTGTGCAACACAACCCCCTCCCTCCCTCCCATAAATGATTGTTATTTACAAGTACACTATGCATGTTCTGAAGAATGTTACATATATCCTAAAATTATTTCTGACATGCTTACAAAAAATGTTACGTTAGTATCGCTTATACAAACGGTTGAGGATTTTGTGAGTGTGTGGATATGCAACTTGGAGCATGGCGTAATACTAAGTCTTTAATTGCAATGGGACCGAGATAATATCGGCTTTTTTGAATTATTTTTTTATTTTCATTTCTAATATAAAGCAATAAATTCCACAATGCCTGGTCAAACCATGTTCTTTATCGAATATATCTTAGATAATCTAAATCCCTGCCTTCACCACAAAGAAAATCTCGGACTAAAAGTATTTCAGTACCAAGGACAGACTGAATGTCTTAAAACACCAGAACTAATAATCTCTTTGTATTAATTATAAAAATACGCACATATCAAAGATAGAAAGATGAAAATATCTTTGCCCATACAGCATAATGTTAAATCGGCTGTGCTCTGCTTTTGGTAGCTTGTATGGTGCACGGGCAAACCATTTTAGGGGTTAAACATTCCAGAAGCTATACAAGCGCTAACATGCTTGAAAAATAATAACATATCTAATAAATTACTATGGAAATTTAATATAGCTCTGTAGAAGAAAGTTTCTATATTTATATGCTCTGAGGAATGGGTCTGTACTAATCCATTTTTGGCTGATTTGAAGGACAGTTGAAGATGTGGTTGCAATCTGTTTTAATATCTTTTAAACTGAACGAGTTAATAAAGCTTCTTATCTATTGGATAAATAATGTGAGGCTCTTGATGAAAAAATAATTTTTCGGTTTATTGTTCGAATAAAGTTACAAATAATACTTATTCAAAAATTAAAAATTTTGTGCTTTTTATATAAATATAATGTTGAACTATAATCATTTATTAAGTTTTACTGAGCTTCAAATCAGTCAAAATAATTCATTTTGTTGGAATAGGGTTATATTCTTCTTCTTTTTTTAAAATCATATTCCTGTTTAGGATCTTTATTAAACTTGCTTTTATTATTTTATACCATCCACATAGGTCAAATTCGTTATTAGTTAAGATTTGATGTTAAATTCACACATTTTAGAGTAGAGTGTAACTACTTCTAAATCTAAAATTTTCCAATATCGAAAGAAATAACTGACACCTAACTATTCAGGGACATATGTTCTCTTTGCTGTCATTCTGCCTTTGACAAAAACACAGAAAACTGTGCTTTCAGTTAAATAGTGCCCTGTTTTGATACAGTTTTTATGCTTTCTTCAGAACTATACTAATTCAAACAGTTTCAAAGTTTTCTTTACGAACCTATGGCAGATTTAAAAACAAAAACTATTTATGAAAAAAGAAAAATTTAAGTTTTGTATTTGCACGAAAATTTTCCTTGGCTCCGAATGGAAATATACCACACCAGCTACTATTCATTAGTGTAACCCATATAATTTCTGACAACACATTTTTACCGATGGTTTGTCTGGAGGGACTATTAAAAATGCTGGAGATGGGTTGCTTGCTCTACGGACTTTACATTGCCTCTTGCCGTTGGAAGAGATTTTGACAACTTTGGTGGCGAAATGAAGTCTTCAAACCTTATTTTTTTTTCGTTCTGGTGTTTGTTCCAGTTCAGCTAAAAAATATATGGATCCAGTTCCAGTTTTCGTTTTGCCAAAAGTAATGGTTTTCTGTTCATTTCCGAATAAGAAATTTTATACATTGTATATTCTTTTGAACGAAAATTTAATTCTATCATAAACAAAAATTTATACTTTTATCAAAATTTAGAAGAATTTTTCTTTTTTTAATTGATACGCTATGAGAATTGATACAATTAACCAGCATGCTCGATACGAGCGGTGAGCAGAGAACGTCTATCATTGACATTGTTATCTATTATCAAAATCACATATGACAATTAGGTTCATGATTTTGTTTTGTCTCTCTAAACAGTTTATACAAACCTCCGTGAAAGATCGCTTGCTGAGATGCGAAACATATAACTCAGACTGTTATTTTTCTTATAAAATTCATCTAGTTTATTCATTTGAATTAAATCTGCTTTCTAAAAATAGTTTCTTGCGAAACTGAAATAGAAAAGTACCAGTGAACATTAAAGCAGAAAATCGAGAAGTAATGTACATGTAATGATGATATAACTATATGGTTGACGGTAAATTAGAAACTATTGAAACGTTGGTTACAATAACAAAATGACTGAAGATATATACAAAAAGTCCCCTAAAGCCCTGTACAAACATGGAGGGAAGGTAAGAACTTCCTGAGGAGCCATAATTTCATAGGAAATCATGGGGGTAAACGTAACCTTAACGAGTTAAATGAGTTTAAGGCATGTAAGGACACACACAACACGGAATATAGCGTAAAACGCTTTAATGCGCACACAAAAAAGAATAAATAAAAAGTGTGACATAAAATTATCACAGAAGGTGTTCGAAATCGCGGCCATTAGCATGTATACCTGCACATCACCGACGCGGCATGGATTGGTGGATATCGCAGCAACAACGACGGATATTCATGACACCAGGTCCATCTAAAAATTGACAAAGTGTCGAACTTAAGACTTTTCATGGCACCCCTAAGAAAAAATCCACAAAGGAGATAAATCAGAGGATGTGAGAGAACAAGCGATGGGAACATCACGCCCAATCTACCTGTTTGGAAATGTCTGGTTCAAATGGTCACGTACAAACCTTCCATAATAAGACAGCACCCCATTACCTGTTGAATCCACATTGCGCTGAACAGGTGCGGGGACATCGATAAACAACTTCGGAAGTACCTCTTGCAGAAAGATGATATACTTGTCCGAGTCCAGTCAAGGCGGTAAAACTGTTACCCACGATACTTGCCTGCACATAAACATTGAAGCATTGTTGTGCAGCTCGTGGTTTTTGCGCTGTGGGGGTTGTTTAAGGCCAACATGTTCGCGTTGTGCGTATTGAACACCCCTTCACGTGAAAAGGTAGCTTCATCACAGAAGAGAACGGAATTGGCAAAGTGTGTGTCTGCAGTACCTTGGTTAACAAACAACTACACATACGTGACACGTCGTGACTGATCATCTGGCTGTAATAGCTGCACTCTCTGTACATGACATGAAAGCAAGGCTTTGCTCTGCAGTAAACGATGGACAGTCGTTTGAGATATATCGGTTGCAAAGGCAAGCACCCGTACATTGTTCCTTGGATTTTGGTCCACATGAAGCAACACACCCTCTTCAAATATGGGTGGCCGTGCTGTTCGAGGCTGTCCAGTACCTTCAATCAAGGTTCTAAAAGATCCATTTTCCGCCAGGTTCTGATGCACTCGAGTGAACGTTTGCCGATTTGGTTGGTGCTTCGTTAACTATCTTTCCCCATACAACCGATCACCAACACCTCCATTTCCGTGGGCTAGGCCGTAGAGAAAGTATATCGGCATCCGTATAACGATTCATGCTCATCTCACGCTGTCCACGTCTAAAATTAGGAAACCACATGCGTGAACCTTTCGAAATCACTTATAGCAGCACTTATCGCTTTCTGTCCAAGCTTCCTATGTAATTATGGCTCCTCACTATGTTCCCTACCTATCCTCCAAGTTTGTACATGGCATTTGGGGACACTCTGTAGAATCCAAATAAACCGATATTTCTTCAGTTCAGTTCTGGTTTTCAATCCAACCTAAATAACGGTTTTTTTCCGGTTTTTAGTTCAGTTCTGCTTCAAAGCCCTAGGTGAAATAGCAGCCCCTTTTTAGCCACAGATAAGATGGAGCAATGGAATAGGAAGATATAGATTTTTGATGATTTTAAGGCGGTATTTTTGACCTTAACAGCTTGGAATCTCTGTGAATGTGAGGTTTTTATGATCTGTAGAGATAAAATACACAAATTGTTGAATATGAGGAACTGCATTGCACTGCAGTGGATCCAAAGTCATTATGGGATATGTGGAAAGGAGAGAACATATATGTTGGCCAAGAGGGGATCCCAAATGGCACTCCTAGGTCCTTCTTTGTCTTTACAGCACACAAAGCGTTTTACATCTTTCACCATTGGATCCAAACATTCCATCCTATATATAGAGAGCGTTTCAGGTAAGAAATGCAGCTCCTTTCTGAGGACGTCAAATAGAATTTCTTTTTTCTTGCCTAAAACAGTCAGCGTAATCTGTTTTGAACTTACTACTGCTAGTCACGAATTTTTGATTATTCAAATACCACCCCACTAAACAACCATGACGTATCCATGACTGGAGATCACCTCAAAATATATCCTGCTGTTTTAACCTACATTTCATTTAAGGTTATTGACTGTGATAATGATGATGGTTATATTCTCGTTCCACGTTGTATTGGACTGCTCATCAATATATGACCGATAGGCCAGAGTTTGTTGTATAAAGTATTTCGGTGAGATGGATTTGCTAACGCAAGCATAAGAATACTTAATTACAGGAAAAGCAAATATGAAAAATAACGTTTGAAAGAAATTGATGAGTTTGATAGAATAAATTAAATGTAAAAAATAATTTAAAAAACAAGTGTTTGCTTAAACTCCTAAAAAGTAAAAACAAACTTTTTTTAATTTAGACTTATAACGTCACTACACAATTTATATAATATAAAGGCTTGTCACTTGATTTACCTGTGTAAATAAACAAGTAAATTAAATAAATTGATTTGATTGGTTTTAACTTTTAAAATTTTCATACTAAGTAAATACGAGTTCTTAAATCTCACGACATCTTTTATATCATATAAATTGTGTAATGACGTTATAAGTTGAGAGTAAAAATGGTTTAAAGGAAAAGTTTATTTTATTCCTTTTAACGCGTTTAAATAAAAGCTTGCTTTAAAAAAAGTTTTTTTACTTTTAATTTATTTTTTACTTTTTAGTTATCACTCAACAGGTTTCTCAGTCTTTTCATCTCATTCAACGCATCATTATTGCAAGGTCGCTTAACGGTTAATTTTGAACAGTCCAAATAAATGAACTCTTGCAAAAAGGTGATTAGGCAAAAAACAAAAATTTTTGAAATCCGCAATTTTTAAGCAATTATTTCAATTTTTGTACAATTTTTGGAAAATATTTTTCTACACACGAAAAAAAGTTTCGTGAGATTACCTTTATAAATAACGAAGTTATTAAATGTTTCTTAAACTTTTAAGTATTTTTTGAAAAATCGTTAAAAAAAGGTTTTTGGCAATTTATTTTATAATTGACAAATTCTAAAAGATCAAAGCATTAGCTGTTTTAAAATATTAGGAATGTCAATTAATTTAAACGAAAAAAATTTAATTTTAATAACGTTGCAAGTTAAATAAAAGCTTGTAAAAAGTTGAGGTAAGGATTAAAAATTAAACTAAGGGAAAAAAAAGCTAAAAAGTTTAGGAGCTAAGTGGATTTTTTAAAAATAAAATGGATGCATATTTGGCTCAACACAGAAGAATATACATAAGATATAGATAATAACAAAAATTTATTAATTTCAATTTTTTTTAAAATTTCAATCCAGAATGAATTTAATGTATTACAATTTCAGCTGAGAATACATTGGTCAGTCAATTGTAACAGAAGGGTTAGTTGTAGGAAATGTTACAACTGTTTTATTATATTTTTTACATTTCTCTTTGCTGAGATTAATTTCCGGCGTCTTTGAAGGCCCTTCTCCGTCTTCTATCTCTTTTTCGCTCAAACATTCAAATGCGCAGGCCGTTTGACAACAGGTTTCTCCTTTTTCACAGTCTTTTGTTTTGCAGCATTTTGTTTCAAAAGCATCACATCCGATAAGAGGTACACCTGGACATTTATCTATTCCTAGAATTTCAATAAAATATGTGAATGTGAAAGCTTCCAAACAATTTTACTTCAATGTTCTATATTTTATGTTTAAACATCTCACCTAAGTACGATTTAAATAAGAAAGATTTCGTTTCATGCAAATTTATGCAGTTAAAACAAGTTTATGTATCACTCTCATTCCTCCTCACTTTTATACAATTAAATCTGTATCTTCACATCATAAAATTTATTTTAAGTTACAGAAAAATCAAACAAAGATGTAAAAAATTCTTTTAATGAGAAAGCTTGATTTAAAAGATAATTTAAAGAAAAATTCACAAAATACTTTCCACATAGAAGAAAATACTTTTTGTATGATTCCTGAAATTGATTTTTAGTTGTCTATAAGACATGCATGAAAATCCAGCTAAAAAAATTTCAACAAATATATTCCCGTACAATACAACCAGTATTATCTATTTTTTCATAAAGAAATAAATAGCCCAAAGGAGGAAATATACAACATAAATCACTTCTAAGACTATTTGCCAAACAAACTGGTTTCGTTTCAATTAAACTAAGCTAGTGTACGGATAACAATGAGAATGTCATCAGATCCAAGTTTAAAAAGGCTTAAATATTGATTAAAAATATATTGTTTTTAAATAAGTAAAAATAAAAATTTTAAAATGCTAAAAATCAGCTTGTTTAAAAAGTTTTTAGAGCTCTCCGATGAATAATAGGTTAGAATCATTTTTGTTGTTGAATGATAGCTTCCACAAAACTTTAAATAACTGGCACAATATAAATTACGCTTCTTCTTAATAAATATTAAATATTAATATATCCTGTTCATCAAGCTATACGTAGTTTTAAAAACACTATTTGACTTTCTAAAGAGATTAAGATTTCGAAAAACCAATCATTTTTATTTATTTATTTCAATTCTAGAAATTTTAGTAAGATATTTTACTGTAAAAACATTTTTTTGTTTAGAAGCAATAAATCCATTATAAAAATATTTAATATTATTTCCATATATTTTATTGACATTCAACATCAAACTCAAATGTTTGTCTTAATTTAGGAATATTGAAATATTTATCTTGTTTTTTTAAATATAGCTTACTATACATATATAAATGCTTGCCAATAAAATTGCAGCCTTAAGAAGAAATGCAAAGATTACACCTTAAAATAATTTCCGCATGCAGTACAGAAGTAAGAAAGGAGATTAAATATGTATGTAGTTTGGGGGTATACAGTCCAAACTCCAAAATTAGTATCCTCTGCAGACATCTTTGGCCAACAAAACTGCATTAACGAGGTTAGAAATCAAGTCTAACTGGGGTAAAATGAGAAATGAGGGAAGCAATTCGATTATGGTTCAAATATTTTACGTACTTCCCTAATTGTAGATGCTGAACAGCGATGACGGCCCAGTCTGTCAGGAACTCTGGACCATTCGTTTTCAATGGGCAAATGATTTGGAGAATGTTCTGCGTAGAGTAACAGTTGAACATTTTCCATGTCGTTGTAAGTTGTGACAGGAATGGCGGCCTTGTGTTATATTTCAGTAAGCTCATAGAAACCCAAGAATTTGAACATAAGGTACAGACATATGAATTAAAACAATAACTGGTCAAAAGAAAGACAGGGCACCACTCTTGTCTTAAGAGTGACTTCAATATATATACCCTCACTAGCGTCACTCCTGTTTCTAGCCCTTATGTATGACCTTTCGGGTGTCATTGAGATTAAGTACGGCATTTAGTAAATGACCCTTTTGAAAAAATCCATTTCATATTAACATGGAAATCATTCTATTCCAACAAAATTTTGTAGCAATATTAAAAAATTATAAACTGGTTACTGGAAGGATTTTGGTTT
Source organism: Trichonephila clavata (assembly GCA_019973975.1). Classification (NCBI taxonomy): domain Eukaryota; kingdom Metazoa; phylum Arthropoda; class Arachnida; order Araneae; family Nephilidae; genus Trichonephila; species Trichonephila clavata. The sequence continues at coordinate 3,596 of BMAO01036002.1, read as the reverse complement.
CGTATTATCATGCTAAGCATTTTCATGTATAACAAAATGTTCCTTTCATGGAAATTTGACGTTTGTACCATTCATTGTTTTTGGTGTTGCATTTTTAACTGTTTAATATATATATATATATATATATATAAGAATTACCAATTCCTTTGTCTTCTTTGTCCTCTTTCTCTGCATGTGTTGATGCATTTAAGTCGCTCATTAAACACATCAGAACAATGGCTAGATATAACAATTTCATGGTCTATAAGAAAAATAAACTATAAATTTAACTATAAATAAAAGGAATAACTATTAACATTATGTAATTCTTTCAATGATACTTTTAACTTTAAATCATAAATATTTTGGCAATAAGCAAAAAAAAAAAGTTTATCTGAAATACTTTTATTTACTTTAATTCAGATATATTTACCAATTGTTATTATTATTTATATAGAATGATAGAAAAAAAACTTTTAGATAATCTCTTTGATCATTTACGTTTTGAAATCTTCATTATCATGATAGAAATGTAACATTTTTTTTTATAAAACTAAAAATATTCAAGAAAAGTGCATAGTGAGAATTTCAAAAATGATAATGTTGAATGAACATTATTTACCGAAACTACTTAACTTATCTCCTTGGTTCATAAAAATCTTGCAACCAGATTTTGAAGGAAATACATCTATAATTTCACCAAAATTTCAAAATTTAATAATAATTCCTTTTTTCCTAGGGTATCACTTAGGACTGATTTATTAAAATTTTTATGTTATTTGAGCTAAATGCTCATTTTCCTCGAAATTGCCTTTTAGTACTCTCTCTGATCTAAAATTAGACTGTAATATTTTTAACAAATACATAATAAATATAATAATAACGTACTAATAAAAAAATGGTTTCTATGTATAAGACAGAAGTAAGAAATTGAATATTTTGTGCATATTTACCATTCGAATTAAGAAGTTTCTTTCTACAACAGCTCTTCCACTTTCTTTGAAGTGAAAACAGCAGCTCAATATTATCAGATATAAAACTAGTGCTTTTATAGTTATCGTCCTTATGGATTATGTAGCGCAACCCCCCCCCCACGCTTTCTAGAAATTTTGCGAAATATGCATTGGAATTTCTTCACTTCAGATTAAAAAAACCATTGTTTTTTCACAAAAATTTTAGGAAACACTGTTAAGCTGAGGCAAATGTTGTAATTCTTCAATCAAATTCCCTCATTACGCATTAAAATTTTTTTATTAAATAGTGATTTCTGCTTTTTTACTAAAAAAAAAGTGTTTTGAATTGAAACCTGAGTTTTGTAATGATTAAAGAGACTAATGAAGAGCATGAAGAAATATAATGATGCCAAGAAAGTAAAATTTTGTGCAATTTGCCGGACAGAAATTGTCTTCAATATGTTGGATTGACAAACAGAAACATTTAGAAATAAATACACTGCTGACAACCGTAAATACAACACTAAGAAAGACAAGAGATAGCACAACAAAATTTATTTTGTAGATAACATGTTGACCAAGTATCAAATGATTAAATGTATAGACTTCTGTGAAGTGTGGTTCCTGCGAGAATCAGTAGCCAGAGCAACAGCCGTTGTTGTAGATCACCGCTGCCACACGTCTTGGCATTGATTCAAAGAGACTTTGGATGTGTTCTTGGGGTATAGCAGACCAAGCAGCTTCCACACGTTACCAAAGTTGATCTGGTGTGGCAGCTGGGGGTGTAATCTGGGTCAATCGTTAAGCAATTATGGACCACATGTTTTCTATTGGCGAAAGATCCAGAGAGCGAGCCGGCCAGGCAAGCAATTCAATCTGGTGATTGACGAAGAACCTTTGGACAATGCGTGCAATCCAGTACTTTCAATAGCGGCTCTGAAAAATCCATGTTCTGGCAGGCTCTGATGCATTTGAATGAATGTTTGCCGATTCGGTTACTGTTTCTTTAACACTTTTTCCCCATACAACCGAACAGCAACACTTCCATTTCAGCTGTCTTGGCCATAGATGAAGCGAATATCCGTGAACTAGGCATTCGTATAATGATTCATGCTCATCTCACGCCGTCCATGTCTGAAATTAGGGAACCACATACGCCAAAATTTCGAACTCGCGCATAGCGTCACTTATCGCTTTCTGTCAAAGCTTTCCTGTAATTTTGGCTCCTCGCTATGTTCTCTACCTACCCTCCAATTTTGTACATGGCATTTTGCGACACCCTGTAGAATAGAAATAAACTGATATTTTTTCAGTTCAGTTCTGGTTTTCGTTCAAACCTAAATAACGGTTTTTTCCGGTTTTTGGTTCAGTTCTGCTTCGAAGTCTTAAGCGAAATAGCAGCCCTTTTTTATCCACAGATAAGATGGAGCAATGGAAAGATGAAGACATCATCTTTTGAAGATTCCAAGGCGTTATATTTGACCTTAACAACTTCAAATCTCTGTGAATGTGACATTTTTATGATCTGAAGAGAGAAAATACATAAATTGTTGAATATAAGGAGCTGCATTGTACTGCAGTGGATCCAAAGTCATCACGGGCTATGTGGAAAGGAGAGAACATATATGATGGCCAAGAGGGGGATGCCAAATGGCAACCCTAGGTCCTTCTTTGTCTTTCCAGCACATAAAGCGGTTTACATCTTTCACCATTGGATCCAAACATCCCATCCTATATGGAGAGAGCGTTTCAGGTAAGAAATGCAGCTCCTTTCTGAAGACGTCAAACAAAATTTCTTTTTTTTTTTATCTAAAACAGTCAGCGTAATATGTTTTAAACTTACTACTGCTGGTCCTGAATTTTTGCTTTTTCAAATACCCCCCCCCCCCCACTAAACAACCATGACGTATCCATGACTGGAGATCACCTCAAAATATATCCTGCTGTTTTAACCTACATTTCATGTAAGGTTATTGACTGGGATAATGATGATGGTTATATTCTCGTTCCCCGTTGTATTGGACGGCTCATCAATATATGACCGATAGGCCAGAGTTTGCCATATAAAGCATTTCGGTGAGAAGGATTGTCAACGCAAGTATAAGAATACTTAATTAGAGGAAAAGCAATTATAAAAAATAACATTTGAAATAAATTGATGCGATTGATAGAATAAATTAAAAGTAAAAAAACTTAAAAGCGTTTGCTTAAAAGCGCCAAAAAGTTAAAATAAATTTTTTTCACTATAGAATTATAACGTCATTAAGCAATTTATATAATATAAAGGCTTGTAACTCTATATACCTGTGTAAGTAAACATGTAAATTAAATAACTTGATTTGATTCATTTTAATTTTTAAAATTTTCATACTAAGTATATATGAGTACTTAAATCTCACGAAATCTTTTGTATCATATAAATTGTGTAATGACGGTATAAGTTGAGAGTAAAAATGCTTTAAAGGAAAAGTTTATTTTATTCCTTTTAGCGCGTTTAAATAAAACTTTGTTTTTAAAAAAAGTTTTTTTATTTTTAATTTATTTTTTACTGTTTAGCTATCGCTGGACAGGTTTCTCAGTCTGTTCATCTCATTCAACGCATCATTGTTTACCGGTTAATTTCGAAAGGTCGAGCTAAATGAATTCTTGCAAAAAGGCGATTAG
>BMAO01036001.1:0-51578 GCA_019973975.1 Trichonephila clavata | reverse complement strand
TTAAATCCTCATTAATGTAAAAAGGATTACGAACACATACTTGGAAAAATTCTTTCAATCGAATATTGTTCAGAAAATAAAATTGTGAACCTTATCATAGGATATAAAACAAAACAAAAAACACTTTCCTCTTTCAAACGATATTAAAGCGAAATTATATTTTACATTTTTAATCAAATAAGAACAAAATTAAATTTATCTCATTAATCAGTGAATTTTATAAATAGAAGTTTCAGTACAATGAGTGAATTTGTTATTCTGTTTCTTTTGTATTTCAAGCTTATCACTCAAATTAATTTTTATTCGAATTAAAATTAATATCTAAGTTCATTTTAAGTTAGATCTCATTTTTCATTAATTTTTTACTCAAATATAAAACAAATATCTTATCAGAACCTCTCCGATTCAGTTTTATTGGGTTAGTTCACGAATCCTGTTGAAGCACGAGTGCATGGAAAGAAGGTAGCAGAAATCGACAGTCGAACAACTGAATCTTGTTGAATTTCGAGCCTTGAATGTAAATAAAAGCGGCGCATTTATGTATGTGTAATACTATAAAGTAAAAAATTATCATTTAATACTACATGTATACTAGAAATCGGGAAATAAAATTTTGAAAATTAGAGCCTAGAACAGGAAACCTATTTAGATAGTAAGAATTTGAGAAAGTGAATAAAACAAACTGCTAAATGCTTTGTTTTCTAAGGCTGTGATGTAATGTTAAGCATACTTTATAGGGTCCTATCCATCAGCGGACGGCCGCGGTGACCGAGTGGTCTAGGCATCGGATTATGGCTAGCATGTCATGGGTTCGATCCTAGTACCACTAAAGATCCGCCGTGTAGGGGAGCGATGCACGTTAAATATGTCGAGAGCTCAAACGTCCTCCCGTTGGTGTGGTGTGGTAGTTAAGCGAGAGAGATGCCAGCTCAGGTGTCGTCCACGTCACTTGACCATGGTTCAAAATTACGCGCACCGTCGCCAAAAGCCCTCGTGTTGTTAATCAGTGCGACGTTAATATTCTCTCACTCTCATCCATCAACGGAAAATTTGTACAAAGTACAAAAAAATATGAATGAAGAAAAACCAAAATGTTGAACATCAGTTAAATCTAAAATTCACTATTATATTCGAACATTTTGCTAATTGTTAAGTATATATATGTTGTATGGGTTCGTTAGCTAGAGTAATGAGTAAGAGCTAACAAACAAAACTATTTATTATAACAGTAACAAGGAAAAGGGGACGACACAATTACTTAAACACTATTCTAAGTTAAAAAATTAAACACATGTCTTTGCAGTCTAAGGTTCCTCTTTTAGTTATTTGTCATTAATTTTTATCTCCGTACTCTTCCCTCTCTCTCTCTCTCTCTCTCTCTCTTAGCTCGTTCTCTCTCTCCTCATCGTTTCAATGTTCGTTTCGAGTCTCGGGGTCATCACTCGCCTCTCTGTGAAGCGAGCTGAGTTACGTGTTAGGGCGAGTGTAGTGCTGCCCTCCCACGAGCCCTTCACATATAAATTCATACTCATTGCATAAAGTTTAGAATTTTAACTCACACCTCACCATTTAATATAGCTGCGATACTAGATTATCTCTGATTTTCTAACATAAAGTAATGGCTAGAATAAATATAAAAGAAAATTTAATTTCATAAAACTGACACAATTGAGAAACATAGATCTACAACTTTTCTAATGCATCTGAGAATTTTGACTTAAATTTCTTTTTTTATAATAATATTATAAGAAAAAAACTATATCAGATTCTTTTAAACAACTGTTCTATAGCCTAATTTTTTTAACCCTCCTAGCGGTTTGAACGTCTTTTTCCGCACGTCTAGAGATGCTTCGAAAACGCACCACACGTCTTTTTCTGACTTCAAGAGAGTGCTTCAAAAGCGGGTAGGCCGTGTTTTTCTGAAATCCTTTCCCCTCTTTTATGGTTTAACACCATGAAAGATAATTAGGGAGGGTTGCGACGACACAATGGTCACTGACAGGAAGTTTTATTGCTCTCGGGGAACCCTGCGTTTTGACCCTGAAGCAATCGTAAAAAAGTTGGAAGAATTCTTTAGACCCTTAGTGAACGAACTATAAGTTAGTGTTTGTAATTTAGCTTCATTTGAGATATTATTGCATTTGAATTAAATAAATTCTTTTTGTACTTTTAGCAATTTAACTTCTTTTTTTTTTCAAGTTTTGAAAAATGTTCCAACGTATAAATAAAATATTATATAACTCACTTTTGATTTTATATTAATTTGAAGTTTTAATAAGTTGGGACTGTAATCTGCTATTTTATATAGTTGGACAAATAACTTTTTAAGTATATTCTCTTTCTTGATTAACTCGTATTATTTTTCTTCATCTTAAAATGATGAAACGGAAAATTAAGTTTTTAAACTATATAAATCGCTATATAATATCTAGAACTATATTTAATTGCTTCATTTTTCTTCTCTTAACCAATGTTTTCAGTTTTTAAACCATGATTATTTCATTATAAGGTGTCAAAAAAGTTAATAAGAAACCGAACGCTTCAAAATTTAAAACCTTTTAAACTTTCCAACTACTAAAAATGAATAATTTCTAAACTTTTGCATCAAATTATTTGTAAAAAATTCTTAAGCTTTCATAAAAATAATAATGGAAAAACTAATTCAGATCCATTATTTTTTTTAAAATTTTAAAGCCAATATGTTCAGGGCGCGTATTGTTACAATACACCAAATTATATTTGAATTAAAAAAAAAAATGCTTGAGTTTCAGTTTACTTCAGAGAAAACATGAATGAGGGTTTTTTTATACCAATTCATTTTTTTAACCTTGAATATTTGAATAAATAGTAATTAAAAATATTCGGATGCATTTACAGTTGACATTTACGCATATAAATAAATATAAAGATCAATTTTAAATTTTATTTGTTCATGCAAAATTTCTAAATATTTATTTTTTTAAAGCTAACTGAAGAACAGGTAATTAAAATCTGGATATCTATTATAATTAACATTCAGAAAATATCCAGATTTTCATACAAAACTAGGAATTTTATATTATAAATTGTATTTGAAATTTCAGAAAAAAATATTTATGTATCGTGCACATACTCAGTTAAAAATTATTTACCATAAATACTAACAATTCTTCGAATAAAATATTAAATTAAAATTTTAACATAAGAATCTTAAGCATTTTAATGCATTTCGGTTAAAACTGTATGCTAAGAGCAAAAATTATGCTGAAATATTTGATGAATATACAATAAATTTTTAAGTAGAAGCAATACTGAGAAGCTAAAACACAGGAATGAAAAATTATAATAATTACAAATACAAAAATAAGTCTTGCAGTTTTTTCATACATTTTTATTAACACGAATTGGGGAATTGATTTCCAATATACTTTGTTGTGTTTCACAATATTTAAGGTAACAAACCATAGTCCTTCAGATATATTTGTTCTACTTTTCGTAAGCCGTACTCCTATTAAAACTTGTGCTTCCGAAATACACCTTTTGTAATCTTAAGAAATTATATAAACTATAACGGTTAATTTTAATTTATGCAAATTATTAAATGTTCCTATTTAGCCATTTCCGTCCAAACAGTTTACATGAAAAAATATTCGGATTCACCCATTCATTAGGAAATTGTATGATTCGAGCAATAAGTTTTATTTTTTACCGAATAGGATTGCGTCACTTCGGGGATACCTCTAACAGAAACGTTTATATGCTATCAATTGCAAATTAAACATTTTCCCTTCAATTGTGTTTATTTCAGAAAGATCTTTGATTTATATTTTATTCATGCAATATAAGATTTAAATAAATTACTTTTTTCTTGTCAAACGTATTTGCTTAATAATATATAAATTTGCGTAATAATATATTAAAATTTTGAACTACCCAAAATTATATGTTTTTGTTCCTCTAAAAACTCTCAGTATTTTAGAAATGGTCTTACAATCCGTGTACGGTTTATATGTTCTAAAATGAAAAATATATTTTTATAACTGAATTTTTGTGCCTCGTTTATAAAAATAAAATATTGCTTTGGGCTATAGCTTATAAATGTACTTAAATAAGTGGAGGAACAGTATTTTCACATAATATGAATATTTTTGACTGGAGTAAGTCGGATATTTATATTTCAGTTTCTTTACAATTTCAATAAAAGTTGTAAGCATTTTTTTGAAGAGGATATTGAGTATAAACTCCTTGGCTATTTAAAAGTAAAATGTTTTATTTTGATACCCCACAGCTCACATTCTAAAATAAGACTCATTTACAATCATATGATCAGCTTTGGTGATATTTAAATTTTCAAAAATACTCTACATGTACGAAAACATTCTTTCAAAACATACATCACATCTCATTCTCTGTCTTTTCCACAGCAGGCATTATTTTTTTTATACTCAAAAAATTAAATACAGCATTTCTGAATGTTATTTTTTTTAAAAAAATTAATATGAATACACTGCGGAATTGTCGGTTAGCTTCACTGAGCAAAATTGTTTTAAGTGTACTGTTTTGAAAGACAAAATTAATTGGGAGAAGTTTTTCTCTCATTAGAATTTGTAATGATTGAATTGTGTGAAAGTTGTATTTATCGGTGAATTTTCCGTTTAACACTAAAGAAACAGAAAAATAAAAATTAAATTTTAATAGAAAATGGTTAGAAATACTTTTATATTTTGAAGAAAAATATATTCCCATTAAAATAAAAATAAAAAATTTGACTAAATTTGCTTTTTGCTCCGTCACAAATGCCTATGTAAAGAAGGTATTTTTGCTTAGTACAAATTGTTTGACTATGAAATAAAATTTAGATTTTTTCCGAAAAATTAATTTAACATAAAAACATCATTTATAGGATTAAAATATATATAAATTAAAAGTATTGAAATCCCTCTTTATGTTACTTTAAATTTAAAATATAATTGAATAGAGGAAGATTGATTTCATTTCATAAACATAATCGTCGTATGTAACGATACTTTATATATTCTCTTATTGTTTAAAAAGAGAGAGAGAGATGGTCACTTTTACTCTTTTTTACATAGTTACTTTTTAAAAAAACATTACGATGTATTTGTGTTTTCTTAGTCTCATATTCCACAATAAGTACAAGGTATTTTTTCCTGGCTCAAATCGTTAGTCCAAAATAGTTTATTTTTCTTAAATTAATTTTTTTAAATTTTGTTTTGTTTAAAGTAAACAAGTATTTTTCAACTTTTGTAACAAGTTTCTTTCTTTCGAGTTTTTATTTTTTTTTTTAACTCTTCACTTTTATTGTGACCTAACCGATCAAACAACCACGTGGACCCGCTTTTTCCTCCCAAAATTCGCACAAGGCAACGTCACAGCTGTGAACGAGTTTTATCCCGGTTTTAAAGCAACAAAGAGGCCGAACTGAGTAATAAAATCTTCCCCTGTAGACCTCCCGCGTTTTTTAAAGGGGAAAGGAATTAAATGTGTTGCACTTTCGAAGGAATTCTCAAAAAAGAAGTAAACGCTTTCGGAATGATTTTTCAGGACAAGGGTGAACACTCAGAGGGTTAAAAACAAATTCAAAGAAATATTCATTTTCCTTTAGAAACTCCATTGATTCCTATTATATCCTAAGTAATATATATTCTATCTCAACTAAAAATATATTTCAAGTATAATTTCATTATTTATAATGTAACATTTCTATTACACACATTTCAATGAATAACTCTATTCCATTCAATTTAAGATCAAAATTATTTGAGGAAAAGGGATTAGTGAAAGAAAAAACATTAAACGCAATAAAAAGTCTCCTGATTAAAACTCTAACAGACACATATAGAATTCATGCTTGGACGGAACTCGCCACTAAATTTCACGGCATATTTACTGCAATGTTTTATTTCCTTACATTGGTAGCCTCCATCCTTGAAAAATCGATTCAGAGTTAACCTCTGAACGTGTTTCCAAGAGTAATTAAGTTGAAGAACAGAATTAGTATAACAAATTGGTTTGCGAAGTTTGCCCTAAATTTGTCTCGTACTTGCTGATAAAGACTTACAACTTGCCAACTAATCTTAACAAGTTGCTAAGTTGCTTCTTTATTTTTTTCTTGCTTTTTTTTAAACTGCTTCTTAGATTACTCTGAATATACTATGTTAGATTTTGAAGCTAATTTTATTTTGCATGTATTATTAGTATCGTTACCTGTAGAATTTAACGTGAAATTTAATTTAACATATTTCACAATATATTTTCCGTGATTAAAAACAGCCTTTTATCTTAGCTCTTAGTTCATTTCAATGTCATAATATACATTTTATTTAATTTTCTGTTTATTTCAAAAGACAGAAAATAATTCAGTTGTTTTGTCTAGTTCTATAGCATTGATTTTTACTAATGAAACTTAACAAAGAAATTAAATTAATATATTAAACCTAGAAAACATTTGTTACAATAATTTGTTATATAACCATCCTGTGTGTGAGAGAAAATATCTTTTTTTCCATATTTTGACATAACATACTATAAGTCAATTCTTATTGATTATTTAGGGCTAAATATAGTAGAAAATTCTTAAAAATGGGACACTTCTCTACAGTTGCCTTCCAGTAATTTTCATAGGGCCAATTTCTAAAGAGTCATACGTTTGAGAAACACCGTGTAGGTACCTGGTATATGTTACATCTGTTGAAGCTCAATATTCTCTCATTGATATGGTGTGGAGGTTTGGGGAGAGGAGTGTAAGCTCAGATCTGGTCCTCAGATCTTGACTGTGTTTCAAAATTACGAAATTCATCGCTAGTAATCCTCCTATTGCTTTGAAGTGCGTTCTTAATGAACAAGCATTCGGTTCAACAAGACGATGGATCCAAGAATAAACAAGAAAATAATTTTGTTGTGGACTCTTGGTATGGCCGCCACTGTCATGGTCTCGAACTCATGGCCGGCATTGGCAAGTCAGTTTTAAAAGAAGTGCCACTGAAGACCGGACAGGTCAAGAGGCTGATCCACGTTAAATCAGTCGAGGCTCAGAATCCTGTCGTTGGTGAGGTATGGAAATTAAGAGAGTGGACTGCATTTGATCTGACACTCAGGTGTCATGCTCGTCCCTTTTCCGTGGCACAAAGCTATCAAATCCATCACTAATAGCTCCATGTGGCTTCAGAGTGAGACATAAATTAAAATCAGACCAGGAAATAGAAAACTGCTAGTAATAGTGTCATGCTATGCACCACAGGATTACCAGCAGTTTTCTATTTCCTGATCTGATTTTAATTTACGCCACACATAAAATCTCATTTCAAAAAATCTATTCAAAACAAGCAATATAAGAAAAATTTAGTCAATCCCTAGCTTAGATCAACAACGAAAATTTTTATTTTTTTACTGTTTATCAAATAATTACAATTAATAGTAATTAATTTTATTAATTATCATTAAAGTAGCGTATTATCATCCAAAGCAATCGTGTATATAAAATTTCATTTCAACTCTGAATGCTTTAAAACGTGAGGAAAAAAATATTTTAAAGTTTTGACCCAAGTCGCTAAAAATGAAGCCAACGTGACTGTATCTGTAATTCTTTAAATAATTAGTTTCAGTAAATTATTAAATTGTCGTATAGTCATCCAATATAATCGTGTATAGAAAATTTTAGCTCAAATGAGTGCTTTAAAAAAACTTTCAAAGTTTTGACACAAGTCGCTAAAATGGTCGCTAAATCACCAAAAATGATGCCAACGTGGCTGTATCTGTAATTCTTTGAATAATTAGTTTTAATCAATTAATTTTTATTCATTACAATTAAATTACCGCATCGGCATACAAAATAATTGTGTTTTTCAAATTTCTTCTCAATTGAGTGCTTTAAAATGTATTTTACTAACGATTGAAAATTTGAACAAGATATAGGGAAATTGGGAACGAATAGTAGGAATTAAAAAAAAACTTCTACAAGGGAAATAATTTCAAAAATATACCCTCAAAACCCGACACAAAATCTTCAAAGTATCAAAAAAAATTTCAACAATCGGTTGACAACAATTTCAAATAGCAGCAGTTTGATACATTTTTTTTTTTTTACTTGAACATTGAATTTAAATCAGATATTGCTGCAGAAGATCTAGTTATTGATCTTTTCTCCCACGTAAAAAAAACTCCAGTTTTAAGAAATGAAAAAACACTCAGCCCTTTGATTTTTTTGAAGCATCATTCCTTCTTAATGACGGAGTGTTATTTTTGCTAACGGCCTTCTCACAATAAAGCATATATTGTATCAATTTCACGAAAAAATAGATAGTGGCACGGAAGCACGTCGAGAAACCAAATTATGACAAAGCAACTAATGTTGTCTTTTTGTTTTTATTACGTCTACTGAATGATGGATGAAGCAGAGGTGCATTCGGAATCAGCCATCGTGGCATGCTACTCTTTATGAATGGGTTAAGACAGAAGGATTCGTAATTTCCAGCTACATTCAAAATACAATTTTCTGGAATTCAATATTAAAAAATAAAGACGGCTACGAAATGTTTAATAATGCGTAAATTAGTCTATTAATTTTAGTGTAAATCCAGAAAATTTAAATTACTCACTGACAGACTTAAGAAATAAATATATTTTTTGTTATTTCAGGTAGGATATTTGTCAATCAAATGATATCAATATATCGATATGTTTGTATATATCTGAGAATCTCTGTTGAATTAGTTATTTCTTTATTTATAATTACTAAATTTATTCACATAGAAAAACAAGTTCTTGCTCATTACAGTGGGTGAATCCATGTGTCGTAGCCTATCGCTACCTCTAAGATTATCAACTCCCCTTCGGTTATTACCTGAATTTAGATGTGTTGAATTCATAATAAATCACTACTTATTTTAATAAATCAATCTTATTTATTGATTTTTCTTAATTAAGAGATTACACAAATACTATTCAACTTTAAGAACAATAAAACACAGTGGAGAATGAGAAGGATTCAATAATCATGAACGACGGAATCTTAACTGAATCTACGAAGGGTCGACGCTTACAATTACAGCTACACACTTATACTTAATTGGAACAATTAAAACTAACCTGATTCCTTATGTTATGGCAGGTTCGTTTAGCTGCTTCTTTAATATCTGGATTCCTTTAATGGGCGGCTTCAGTCTCAGCTATCTCTCAGTTCTTTCCCGAACTAATTTTATCTACACTTTACAATAGACTTTACTCACGACGTCTACGTTTACACTAGAAAAAGCACTTTCTCAATTCATTCGTTTCTCTTCATTTCATTTCCCCTTTCATTTCTTTTTCGAACTCGCTAAACCCGAACTTATATAAAATATCTCATTTGCATAAATCACGCTTTTGGCTCCCGGTGGAGATTGGTTGAAATAAATAAAACATTTACAGAATATAAGAGAAGGTTAGTGAAACGCGTAAGCACCCGTCACACATGTTTATCGAGAAAAAGCTTAACACAAAGTAATATAACGGTCCCGACAAACTACTATGTAGTTTCATGCATTTTTCCCTTAACACAAAACGAAAATCGCTTAACACGGAAAGATTTCCTTTCTATGAATGAACAAAATACGGTAAACACCAGCCATGCAGGCTAGATTTAAGAGGGTATGTGAATGAAACTGAGGCCGTTTCAAATGTTTTTTTTTAAAAGGAGGATAACTTGGCTTTAAAATACCCTCTGAATAGCTTGTGATACGAGCCAATATTTTTTATCTTAGCTACTTTCAACCTTTATTCCTAAAAATGTAACACAAAAACATCTCATTCACTTTCAAATTCAGTAACAAGTACTTGGCAGTATGAGTATAAATCAGTAAACTTGCTTCGCAATATTTTTTCTGTTTTAGAAGAATTTTTTTGTAAACACAATAGCAAAAAGCTCAGAGGGAAAGCAATTTGCTATATTGCTTAAAATGAAGATAAAACTTTTTAAGGCTGTTGATCAAAAAAAGAAGAAGAAAATGGAAATCTGCAAAGATTTGGATATTGCTAACTCTACTTTATCAACAATAATTTAAAAAAGAGCAAATTAAGTAAATATTTGAACAGATTTTATTAAATGCATGCATATATACACATTTCTATGCATATAAAATGTATTCTAATAAACTTAATTTTCCTATATATATATATATATGTGTGTAAGGATAATTATATTAGATCTAAAATTAAATCGCTAGCCACTTTTAACTTTTATCTTCCTGTTACATCTTCAAGTATTAAATTTATTACCCAGTTCGGGAATGGATTACACATGGCTTTAAAACATCTTCGCCGCTCCTACCATTAATTTTTATTACCCATATGTCATGCTTAAATTCTCAAGTATACCTCTTCAATCAGGGGCATACTTGAAGAGCATATGACTTCTGAGGGGGTCACCTATTCATATGGTTAACGCGTGTTCGTCTCTCTCTCTCTCTCTCTTACAAAGAGATTACAAAATGATCTCATGGAATAAAGACGGTTAAAATAAAATGTCTTGATGATCACTCTAAAAACACGACAGCAATAAGCCGGTAGGATTTACCGGAAGGAGGAAACCTGCAGCCTGCAAATTCATTTTAACTTTAATTTAAATCCATCGAAAAAATAAAAAATTTAAAAAACGGATGCCAAATCAGTCAACTATGATGGGATATGCTGTAGAGAAAAATTATAGAACTGAAAGCAATGCATGTCTTTCTTAGCGGAACGCAGGGTTGCCGGACAAATGAGCTCACTACCCCGGGAAACGAAACCTACTTCGACCGAAAGCGAATATAAACAGCTCTACGAAAGAATGAAAACAACTCCCCCATTGAAAGTTCTCTGATGGCGAGAAAGAAAAAAAAAGGGAAGTGTTCGTCAACATTTGCAACGGCAAAATGTACGATAATCCTGATGATGAATTTGACCAACATCGAATACATTATTGAAAAGACACCATTGAGAATCCAATAATGAAGGAGCAACATCGAAAAATTCACAAAATCAAATCAATGAACACACACACACAAAAAAAGATATGTGGATTACCGTCAACCAAAAATCTCTGCACGTAAGAAATGAGGTAAGTGAAATTCTTCGTTTACATTTATGTAGTACAGAAGTCACTGATTTTTGTTTAAAAAAACTCTTCGGAGAGGAATAGTATATAATGAATTAAAATTTTTATACAATAAATTTTGTGTTAAGTGATGTTTATATTTAGAAGAGAAAGTAGAGTGTGTTTTATTATAAAAAATTTTGAGAAATGTAATGTACTTCATTGTTTTATTTTAAATTGTTAATGGAATTATATCATTTATATAACAATAGTGGTGTTATTAAGTTGAAAGATATAAAGTTAGTTATTAGAGAACTGACTCTAATGTACTAATATTAAGGAAACTGATTGTGAGTAGAATTAAAATTAAAGTCGCATTGCATTCTTTTTGTCCACTGAATTTTATTATTTGGTTAATTGTTTTATTCATCAGTAACTTTACTAAATTTAAATTTAAATTTTTCTCCTCTTGAAATTGTTTTTTGATATACTGGCCACATATCAGAATTCTCTGTTTCTCGAAATTTTACTTGTCTAAATTTAAAGTAATTTAACATCTTGATTTTGGAAATGATACAGTGAATCGAAGAGAATACAATCATTATGATTTTGTATATGTCGTGAAATATTAAGAGGACAAACTTATTTAGTTTGATTTCTATACCTCTTATTGTTTTCATAATAGCATCCCTGAACATCTGTGATTTGACCACGTAGATTTGTCAGAGATATGTGTTGGTATTAGTATGATTTAAATTATATTAAGAAAATAAAATACGAAGGAGAAAAATTTGTATATGAAATGAATAAGTTTAAAAAGTTACGGAGAGATTCAAATTATTTTATGTGATGATTTGAAGTAAAAGTAAATAAGGTGAAAATTTTACAACACTGATTTGTATGTGTTGTTGAAAAAGTAATTACTATAAGTAATGATAGATTTCATTCTAGAGATGATTCCACTTTTTGAATCGAGATAAATAAAAGAGCTATTTAGTCTTATATTCTTATACTATTATATTCTTATATCCTTATATTGTTATCTTAAATTCTTATATACAAGTAAAAGGAATATGGTCTGGTGTGTTGAATAGTGTATAAAGGTTATATAAATTGTTCTCGTATTATAAATCATATTTTATTCATGTTCAATGCTTTGAAATTTTAACAGTGTATTTCAACTATGTATATTTTTATGTAACAAAATTAAGTAGTATTACGAAGGCGCTTGAGTATATTTTAATAGAAAATTATTATCGTAGTATTTGTATCTCATGTATTTTTTTAAATTATATTATTGTTTAATATGATAAATTTCCACACATATACTACACATAGATAGACTGTGTGCTAGCGATAACACAAATCTAATAACATGAAAGATTTGGAGGATCGTTAAGCTCTTTTTCTGGATGAAATATAAATTTGAAAACGCTAATGTACATTTATGTGTAAGGAATTTCATTTCATCAATTAATATTTTAGAAGTGTTTTATTTTGTTTATTATTATAATTTCATTTATTGTATTGTGGTTTTATTTTGTTTATTATTATAATTTCATTTATTGTATTGAAGTTTTATTTTGTTTATTATTATAATTTCATTTATTGTATTGTATTTTTATTTTATTATTCGTATTACTTGAATCTATTTAATTTGTGTATTATGAGTTTCTATATAATGTTATATACTGTTTTGTAAATATTGAAAATTTATGTTTGTAAGAGAGAAAGGGGCACCATTACTCCAATTTTAAATTTGGAAGGGGGGGGAATGTAAGGAAAATTAAATTAGATCTAAAATTAAATCGCTAGCCACTTTTAACTTTTATCTTCCCGTTACATCTTCAAGTATTAAATTTACACTCATGTCCATAAATTAAGGATAATTCAGAATCACACAGAAATTGAACTCTAAAATAAAAATTTCACCTGTAGAATTATGACACACATCTTGAAGAAGAATATGCAAATTACAGGAAACCACCAGATGGCGCGGATAGTACGTCACAATGACGAGAGTGTAAGAGAGGGGTATATAAGGAATGGTAGCAAAGAAGTAAAATTGTTCACAAGCGCTTTACAAGCCTTTCAGTGCAATAACCGCATATTTATGGCACAAAGGAAGCATTTGGATGATTTTTTACGTGCTAGAATGATCAGACGACTGGAATGTGGACGTACGCAGCTGGAAGTATCCGAGGAACTTGGAATCACCCAGAGTGTCATCTTCAAGCTTTGGCAACAATTCCAAGATGATGATAATGTGAGTAGATGTTACAGCACAGGTCACCCCCGAGTTACAACACCGAATGAGGACCGGTAATCGACAGTTACTGCCAAAAGAAACAGACGGAGCACAGCATCAGACCTATCTCGTCAGCTCTCTTCCGCTACCGTTACGACAGTTTCAAGGCAGACCGTGTAAAGACGCTTAGGGCACATTGGTCTGTTTGCTCGTAGGCCTGTCAGATGTGCTCCCCTTACCGCAACTCACTGTCGCCTGCGATTAATCTGGAGTAGAGAGGACACCGCGACAGTGGACTTGTGTGATGTTTTCCGACGAATCCAGGTTTATTTTGAAGTCTGATTCTCGCTGGACTTTTATATGGAGAGCGCCAGGTACCCGTTACCACCATGGCTCGTTTGGGGAGGAATTATTCTTCGTTCCAGAACTGACCTGCATGTTCAGAGTGTAACGATGGCAGGCCACATATATCGGGATGTCATTTTGAAACAACATGTACGTTTGTTTCGGGGTGCCATGGGTGCTGAATTTCTGTTTATGGATGACAACGCCCGTCCTCACCGTGCAAACATTGTAGACGAATGCCTGCAGTCGGAGGATATCACCAGTATGGTTTGGCCAGCATATTCACCGGACTTGAATCCAATAGAGCATGTGTGAGATATGCTTGGCCGACGAATTGCAGCCCGCCAATCCCCTTTTACCTGTCTACCGGAACTTCGGAGGGCATTGCTTGATGAGTGGTGTAATATTCCCCAAGATCAGATTGATAATTTGATACTCAGCATGGGTAGGCGTTGTAAGGCCTGTATTGCATCGTCCGGGAGACATACTCCGTATTAACCATCATACTAACCATGTTATACTGTTTTTGTAAATATATTCTTTTTTGAAATTTGCTCCAGGGAGTAAAAATCGCAATTTTTATTAATTATGTCAAACATATAGCATCTTTTTTGCTCTTTACCTTTTGTTAGTAAATATACTTTACAAATAAATCAAATTTGTTTTGCTTCTGTCTCTTTCTTTGCCTGAACTTCATTATCCTTAATTTATGGACATGAGTGCATTACCCAGTTCGGGAATGGATTACACATGGCTTTAAATCATCTTCGCTGCTCCTACCATTAATTTTTATTATACATATGTCATGCTTAAATTCTCAAGTATACCTCTTCAAACAGAAGAGTACTTGAAGAGCATATGGGTTCTGAGGAGCTGCCTATTCATATAGTTAACACGTGTTCGTCTCTCTCTCTCTTACATACAGATTACAAAAAGTTCTGATGGAATAAAGACAGTTAAAATAAAATGTATTGATGATCACTCATATATATATATTGCAAAATATCTCTTAACACACTATATTCTTTTGACATGATAAAATATTTCATTCCCCTTCAGTTGCGCGCGTGTTAACTGTTATCTAACTTAACTTCTCTTCTCATCCTCATTATCATACATGCACTATAACTGTAGCAATTCTATTATTACAATAGAAAGCAGTTTGGAATAGAAAGACTAATAGTATTTTCTCATAAATGTTTTATATCATAAGATTCTTACATACATATATTTTAATTGGTAATATTTTACTGCTGCATATTATAAAATTTACTTGAGAAGGTTTCTTCCAAAATAATTCAAATCTAGCGCATTCTTATTTTACGATAGCAAAGTATTGGCACATTTGACAATAAAATGTCTAGTTAGTGAGTGAATATTAACGGCGCACTGTTTTAGCAACACGAGGGCTTTTTTGGCGACGGACCACATAAAATGTCTAATTAGCTTTTATGGTTAATAATGGTTTTCTAGGTAACATATTGTTTTATTTTCTTATATATTTTGTGTTTCTTATAGTTATTCTCATTTTCGTCTTATAAACTCTTTGATAGTAAAAATTACACCCATGTTTCCTTTATAAAAGACTTTTTACGAATTTTAAGAGAATGTAGAAGTTTATAAAAACCTAGAAACATTTTTCCATTATTTTAAATAGTATTTTTACTAGCATTTATAGTATGTTTAATATGCTTGAATTAACTGTTGGTAACTTTAAAACATTGAAATGGCTGTGTGAAAAAATAGTCCATTCAAGCCAAATATACTCATGTTCAAAATTAATGTCACATATATGTTTTTCGTCATAACTTTAAATTGCCTCCAGTAAAACAGATAGAATTAGTACTTTACATATTTGGAAGAACGGGTCCTATCAGTTTTCTATCAACTATCAACCTTCAGTTTAAGAAAAAAATATTGTTTAGCGTAATTTTTTACAGTGCTGGATTGAGATCATTCCAGCATACGGAAATTTTTTCTAGTTTTGCAAATATTGCATTCAAGCAAACAAGTTAGTCAGTTTACAGTCAGAATGATTTCTAATAATCGTTTAGATGATTTCTTGAGATGGAGAGCCGGGGGTTGGCAGTCATGAAGTTGGCCAGTCTCAAGCGGAGGTGGCTCGATGGTTACAAGTGGCCCGAAAGCGGTCTCTCATTTATGGAATCACTTACAAACAAGTGTTACTCTCAACGGAAAGGTCGAACAAGGTCACCAAAGAGCATCGAGGTCAGCACAGGATCACTATTTGGCATTAAGCGCACATTGACAACGGCTCCCCAGCTTGCTCGTGACTTTGCTGCTGAGTCTATAAAAAAGAATTTCCACTTGCCTCTTGCTTGCTAGGCAAAGTGATTCTTATAGAGTCTTCATCTGGAAAGAAAATAGAGCTCGCTTTACTCCCGTCTACGTAAAAAAAATCAACACATTTGGTACCAAAGGAATCCTTGTGTGTGGTTTCATAATATTGAACAGTCTTACACTACTGTAAGTTTTCGATACGAGTACTGTCAACTCACAGCGCTATAGGGATAAAATCCTGGAAGATTATGTGGGGTTTTTCTGGGTGCTATGAGGCCGGACTATATTTTTATGAACAATAATACACGGCCACAAAGAAATCACATTGTTGATGAATTTTATGAAGGAGCGGATATTCATCGTATGAATTGACTCTCGAGGTCTCTGCATCACAGTTCTATTGAGTATGTTTGGGATGGTCTAGGAAAGTTCATTGCTCAGCGTAGCTCCCTTCGCAGGACCTCCCAAGAAATAAATGTCTCATTTTTGGAAAAATTAGCTTTATTGCTACAAATACTGACACCTTCATTAACAGTATGGCAACTCTTTGTAAGGCTTGTATAGCAGTTCACAGTGGTCACACTCTATATTAGACAGACTTTTCCCGAGGTAAATGCTTTATCTCAGATTCATGACTTCACACTTTTTGATATAATTTGAATCTTAATTCACAATTAAAATCTTTTCCATACTGTTATGTTCTTTATGATATTATAATACATCTTTGAGCCAAATTTTGCTGCAACACAGTAAACAGTTCATCAGTTTTCACAGATTTTATGTTTGTGACCTCAATTTTGGACATGAGTGTGATTTATTTATTAGTGAAAATCTGAAATACTTTGTTTACAGCTAAAAATTCTAAAATTATAACAAAATGTTTTGAGTTTGAAAAAATAATCAATCCATTTTAAAAGGATGAAATACTTTCTATATTCTTTTTACACACGTTCTTACTTATTATATTATTTATTCATATTTTCTAAATAAAAAAACCATCAGGAGATGAAGGAGTAGAAACTTAGCATTTAACACAGTAAAATAAATTCAATAGTTAATACTAATAATGACCTGTGTAATGATTCAATTGTGAAATTAATTTCAAAAAATTTTGAACTTCCAACAATCCTTGAAGACAATTATAGAAGTAGAAAGATTTATTTCAACAAATAAAGGCATAGTTTTTATTTGTTCCTTTCTTTTCTTTTTTTAACCACCATTTTATTAATTGGGACTTCATTTTTGTCTTTTTTAAGATGAAAGAAAAACTTTTCGAAAAAAAATGAAAACTTTTTAAAGAACAGTTGTTGACAAGCTCAAATTATTTTCCAGAAAATTGTAAAGGATGATAATACACGAATGAGCTGTATAAACCCGAAATAAATTTCGAGTATGTTATGGCGAAATGCTGCTCAAGGGATTTGAATATATTTTTTTGAAAAATGTGACTCGTTTCGCAATGTTTTTAAGTTTTAAGAAACTTGTATGCGTGTAAGATATATAATGTACTTCTTCTCTTCTATTTTCATTTTAGCTTCTCATAGGTATCTCGAAAAAAATTCACTGAGAGAAGTAAACAATTTAGTAATTTTATTTATAGTCTCTTCTTTATCTTTTGAGTGACTGAATTTTAAAAGAAAGGCTACATTTAATGCTTTATAACACAAAAAAGTCTTGAAGTATACTCTTGTTTTTTATTTGTGTTGTGGGTGAGTATTTTTATCGCTTTTGGAGTTGCTCCGTGTGTTATAAAAATAATCATATTTTTCTGCATCAAAAAGAGACTTCGAACTTATTATTTGTTTTAATAAAAGCATTAATTATTAACGATTATTAATAACGATTATTACTAACTCTTATTATATTGATCACGTTAAACTAAATATTTTGTATGTTTTTGCTTTAAATACATACGTACTGCTTATAAAACTAAAAGAATTGTATGAGGATTCAAAGAAATTTGAATAATCTATCAAGTGCAAAGAATGTTTTGCTTCTGTGATAAATTTAAAAGTTATGTTACTTTTAATGATTCAGATCATAAATTTCATAATAAAGGAAGGAGAGTAACGGTATCAAATTAAATTAGAGCATCTAAAGAGTTTTTAGAGGTAATTAAACATTCCACACACTATGTGTAAAGATGTTTTTTTTTTTGTTTTAAAGGATTTTTTATTATACAAGAAAAATGTCTTGTTGTTATAGTCTTGTCCTCGTAGTTGTTTTTGTTGCTAATCCTCCAGAGTGTGATTTCCTAAAATCGATGAGACTGGTGACTCTTAAAAAAAGTCGAGGACAGATGGGTGTTAGAAACAAGCAAACATTTTAATTCAATAACTTTAGCTTAATGAATTAGCTTGAGTGGCAACACCCATTTTGCTATTGATTTCTATTACTTTTCGACTTCTAACAATTAATTTTATACGTATCATTGAGAAAATAAAATATAATACTAATGTCTATATCAGCATATGGTGCCAAAACCCGGGAATCCGTATAGATATCTTTTCTAAAGAGATTCATACGACTCATTATGTGCTCGTGAGAAATCTGAGGATCCTGACACTTTGAAAAGATGGAAACCGTTTTGTTCTCTTAGAACGACTGACACTTCATGTGACTACTGGCAAGACGGGAGAGGCAAGTTTGGAAACTTGCTAGAGACACAGACCTACCTATATTACCCTCATACCAATGATGAGTGAAGGTACTCTCCACTTCAAAATTTAAGATTTTTCAGCGAGTAGAATTCCAGATAGGTAAAGGCGGTAGTGGAAAGTTTGAGAATATTACAGCCGTCCTTTGCTAGGTTCTCCTCCATTCTATTGCTGCAAGGTCGACATGAGATGGAATGCACTGAAAACGGATATCGTGGTGTAGCGATATAAGTTTTAGATTGTGTAAGATGGAGAGACTGGTTTGTCAACAACAATTAACCAGTTAACGTGTTGAGATAAACTGCGGCTATTGGAGAGAATCCTAAGATATCCATATTTCTTCTTAGAGAACAATCTCAAGTCCCACGTCAATAGCTATTAGCTCACTTCCGCAAACTGTGTAAAAGTCTGGATTGCTTTTCCTCAGAGTCAGTTTTTCCTGGGGATATTAATATAGATACCTCTATCCGCTTGGGTCAGATATTTTAATGCCGTCAGAATAAATCTTAATTAAATTGAGTATTTCGTTGATGACCACCAATACTCTTACTATCTTAAAATGAGTAGTATGTTGTGGGTCAACGAAGAACTATTTCACAGCTTTTATACTAAGCATCTATTAATTTAATGAAACTATCAATCACTCTTGATCAATGATGGCATTTTAGGCTGACACAAGGTGTTGTGACACAAAAGAACGAGACTAACTGTGTAGGTTGAAAAAAGTGGGGAGTTAGCAACAACTGTTTTGGTGATGTCATCACACGCACCTCTTCTATCCATTTGACTAGTTTCGTCTTATCTGATGACGCCAGTTGGCATGCCAGTGCTGCGTAATTGAGTGAACACGTGTAACTGCGTTCTGCCGGGAAAATGTCGAATCGACATCAAGTGAAACTTAAGAAATCAGCCGCAAACACATTTCAAATACTAACCGAGGCTTATAGGGATGAAATTTTGTCTCGTGCACATGTGTTTGAACGGTATAAGAGGTTTTCAGGGGAAAGGGCAGTGAAGAAGATGATGAACGTGCTGGGGAATCAAGGTAAGCAATTACAGACCAAAACATTGCCAAATTTCGTGATTTTCACTCACATCAGTAACCAGACTGTTAATCAACACTACCTTAATGAAGTACTAAAAAGACTTCGTGAAAAAATTAGGAAAAAAAGGCCAGAATTGGGGAGTGATGGATAGCTGTTGCATCAAGATAAGGCACCCACTGTGATGGAGCATCCTCCCGCCTTAATCACCTGATTCGGCTCCATGCTATTTTTTTTTTATTTCCTACAGTTAAATATTGCTTAAAGGGACTCATTTTACCTCAGCTGAAGAGATTCAGACAAACACGGAGAATCTCCTGAAAGGCCTTCCAAAAACATTGTTCTAGAACTATTATCAGCAATGGCAGCACCGAAAACAGAAGTGTATGAATACTGAAGGGAACTACTTTGAAGGGGATAATGTCATGGAGAATTGATTCTGTACATACAATGATTTATTGGACCAATCTCGGTTTTGTGTGTGTGTGTGTCACAACTCGTATATATGAATTGTTGTGAAACAAAATTCAATTTCATGTAACGCGTATTTTAAGCAGTAATTATTTTTATGAAATTATTCCGTTAAAGGATATATAATTAACATATTTCATTATAATTAATTTTATCGATGTTATATTATTTAATACAGTATAATAACAAAAATGTTCTATTTAAAGAGTTAAAATTGATAAAAAAGTTACCAGTAGAGGATTTCTTATATTTTCTTACTGTTTCTGTGTGTGTGTGTTCATCTTTTAGTTTGTTTTTTTTTTATAATTGATTATTTTTAATACTTTTTTCCTTTAAAATTAAATTAATTGAACTCAAAACATTCATTTTGAAAATTTTATAACATAATGAATATAATACGAAAAACAATAATAAAAATAATATATCAATGCAATATAATTTAATTCCATTATGAAATTAATACTTAAGGCTTCATTCAATATTTTGATGATAAAATATTTTTATTATATTGATTTTGATTTTATTTTGAAACTTCATAAATAAATTAAGGATATCCAATAGAAAGAAAAGAATTTCTGAAAGAAGTTTTATAATCAATACTTTTCCGGAGTGCTGATAATTTTTTATTGCATCTTTCTATTCTCAAGAACTTATGAGACAAAATCTTATCTGTAGTAATTGTAGAGTAGAACAGGACGAAAATAAATAAAATAAGAAAAAAAAAGTATAAGAGAAGAAATCAATACTTTTTATTGATGCCACTTACAAGAAATTTCGTCCAACTCTCAAGAACAAAAGTTTTACACTTCCTGTATTCTTCTTGGTTTTTGTTTTCTTTTCTTTTTTTTCTAAAGGGAATTGCTTGCAATAAAAAAAAAATTGAATCGCAATATATAGATTGAGTTTTTCAAAACAAAATACACAGTATTTTTATTGATTGACAGAAATTGTAAAGATATATGTGCTTCAGAGATTTTAATTTAAATATTTATTTAAAAATTGATTTTTATATTAAAATTTAAAAGATTTAAACTCTTTGTTTCGTCCAGGACTTCAAAATCGAACTTGAATTTTTCTTTAGAAAAATTTCAAATAAAAATACATTTTAAATAATTGTAAAAAAAAAATGTTTTGCTCAATTTTATACTGAGTCATTCCTTATACCAATTTCATAAAGTAATCCTAATAAACCTTGTCTAAAAACATAGATTACGGAAGTTGTCTTTAACTGTTTTTGTTCTTTTCAGTACTTCTCTGCTCTTTATCTACTTTTCCCTGATATTTATTTTTATTGATAATTATTTTTTATTTATTTATTGTTGCGTAAGTCGAGGTTCGTGGATTTAATGCTAAAGAACAAAGCAGCTCTTCAAGAGCGATGAAACTTATTGTCTAAAAAAATTTTTAAAACGCAGGTTACTTCATTAAAATTCCTGCAATAAGTTTCAGAAGGTTGTAATGTGTGTCTGTTCCTGCTTCCCTCTAAAACCCCTTGTCTACTCTCGGACCCGGCTAGATGTGTGGGAAGAACTGAATAATCAGTCGGCATGATTCACTCTAATTATTTTATTGTCACAAAATATCAAGCAAGCACAATAATAATCCAATTAAGAATGTTGATAAGTATTCAGAGCGTGAAGGTGAGACCCATTAGCCTGGGGATAATATATCGGACCCTCACCTGATTCCACGATAACCTATACAATATCAATTTCAACTCCGCCGCGCTCTAATAAGTTATTCTTTAACTTCTATTTAAATAAGGCTCACGATACCTGTACTCTTGTGAATTCGAAGTCCTACTGTTGAGGCCTTGAACGCTAATCTTTAACTGGATTCGATCACATCCGAGAGATCCTCTCTTGGAATTTTTCATTTGATACTTTTATAAACTTATATTTGCACTCAATAAACTCACGATCCTCCACTCACCAACTAACTCTCAAAACTCGCGAATACAGAATTTATATAATAAACTTAATTTGCTTAATCACGTTTTCTTACCTTCGGTGAAAGTTGGTTGGTAAAATTGTTTCCTCAGAAGAGTCCCCAAGGGGTTAGTAATAGACGCGTATAGATCCGTCACAAGGTTCTCACACTTTCTCCAGCACTCAGACACAACTATCAGTGTCTAAAAAGATTAAACTTTAAAGATTATCCCCAAGTAATCACTTCGTTACACAGTGGGCAGTTTTCATGATCTGGCGCAAGGAAATTATTTTAAGGCCTTAAAGTCTTCATAATTATACCTAATGATCAAAAATCATCGTAAGTAATCCGGGAGCAGGTGCGCACTCGATACTAACGTTAACAGTCGTATGGAGTGACTGAGTCACCCCAATCCTTTTTTGATAATTATTTTTACTGTATACGATAAAAGTCGTGAATAATTTAATAAAGATAAAGTATATTTACCTACTTTTAAAGACTTTTCAATTTTTATTTGATAACTTGAGAAAAATATCAACAAAACTGAAAAAAGAAATTTCAAATGTGCGTGACTTTTGAAAAAAGGACGTAAATCACAGACACTTTTCGCTAACATTACAAGAATTTTATTTGCAGGCAAGACTGTCATAAGTTGTCCAAGTTATTGTAGTTTTATTGTCATTTGATGATCGACAAACAGCTTGTTGAACTTTTGATTACTTATGCCTTTTTGACAGAGCGAAGTGTGCCTTGTGCTACACTTATGGCTTCAAATTTTTCTTGAAGGAATTTATGAAGCATTTGAAAATTTTCCTTTCAAAAAACTCAAACATTTCATGTTCATCTCTTTTTTATATTTACTTTTGCTGGGATAATTAATATGCATTATTTCAATAGGTTTATAAACCATAATAAGTCGTGCAACACAGCAATCTAAACCACTAAGTTTTTCACTGGGGAAAAATGCAGCATGTTCATAGAAAATATCTTGGAACAAAATTGGTCACGCGGGGAACTCAGTCAAAACACACGTACCTTTAAACTGTAAAAAAAAACATTTGCCTGTCCCAAAAAAGGAAATATGTTACAAGCACATTTCAATTCCCATGAAGACTGTCTTATAGAAGGATACTATCAAGGTCATTGGTAAAAAATAAACAGTTTTTAAAGAATTATCGATTTCGTGAGCCTGGGGTGACTCTGTGCCCCGAGCACCTGCTTCCGGATTAAAGAAAATTGGGTACACTTTTCTCCATTTTCTACCAAGAAGTAAGACTATTAAGCTCTCAACAAATTTATGTCAGGTGTGAATTTAATCAAGAAAAAATGATCGCTAAGTGGATCCAGTTTTTGAACTAAGGTGCAAGAATATTAAGGTACGTGACTACCCAAAATTCGTCGTTTTGGGGGAAATTTTCGAAATTGGTTTTATGCTTTTAATTTATAGCCCATATATTTAAAATTCCAAAAACACTCTAGTTTTATTTCTACGATATTTAAAAGCAAAGTTATAGCATAATTAGTAAACCGGAAATGAAGTTTACAAAACCGGTAGTACAGCCCTACTCAAAAAGTATTTTTCAGGTACTGAATTGAAATTTTCAGAACACGTTTTATTTAGTTATATCTGTGTTGTGAATTAAAATCTAATTTTTGTGTATATATTTATGTACTTTATTGCTTTTTTATGGAAAAAAAAATCATTAATTTTTTTAAGAAATCGTGTTTTTGCATAAAATTTGGCATACTTTAAAAATTTTATAATTATTACAAATCTTTTAATTCCTAACACATATAAAGATGTTGTTCACGTACTGTATAAATATTATTTGAATACATTCATTAGAATTTTCTGTAAACGCAATTATTCATCAAAATTTCACTAAAAGTGACAGTTGTTATAGTCTATAAAAACTGTCCAGAAAACAGCAAAAGTTTTTAAAAAAAGTCCGAATTAGTTAAGCACGAAGCTAAAGAGATCTTAGCCCATAAATATGGTGAGTTTAAAAAATTTACAATTAGTACAAAATTTATACCATATTAAAATATTTAAATGCATTTTCTGAGAAACTATGTTTTTCAATTTTTTGCTTCACGGTAAAGTTTACTACAAGATTTCTTTTTAAGATATTGAATTGAAATTTTCAGAAAATGTTTTATTTAGTTTTGTCTCCAGTCTAGACTATAATCTAAATTTTGTGTGTTCATTTATGCATTTTAATGCACTTTTTGTGAGAAAATAACATTAGTTTTTTGTTACAAATTGAGTTCTTGCTTAAAAAATGCCATATTTCAAAAAAATTCAAAAATATCACAAATTTTATAGCTCTAAGCACAGATAATGATATATTTTATGTACCGTATAAATATTATTCGAATGTATTGATTAGAAACTTCAATACAAGCCATACCGTAACTGCAATTTTTCACTAAAATTTCATTCAAAATTCCCAATATATTTAAAATTAGTTTTAATTTTGGGGAAATTGTACTTGAATTCCTACTTTTATGCCTCATTTCAAATAAAAAAAATTTATTTTGTTGAAAATTTATATATTTCAAAAAAAGTGCTCCGAAGGTAGTCATATACGGTAGTCACGCAACAGTAATTTAACATGCGGGAGAACACGAGGGTCATTCTAAAATTTTTGAGATATTCCGAGGTTTATAAAGTTATATTTATAAAATTTTAGGAGTGTTCAAAGTAATCAATGAAACAAATACACAAGCAATTGGTACTATGATGGCTAAAAGATTTAAGAAAATTATGTTAATGGTAAAAAAGAAATAAAACATTTTGATATTTTAACACAGCTATCACAGGAAAATGGAAAATGACAATTTATTGTAATTATGTACTGAATATTCTATTGCTAATTTGTGTCATCTGTATTTGAATAAAAAAACTAAAATTCTAAGCAAATTCCGTAATCTCTCGCTTTATCTTTATTTCTGAACTTCAGCTTTATTTTTCTAAAAAAAACTCCCGATTTAAGAAAGTAATTAACTTTTTTGACTTACATTTTCCTACGTCATTTTAAACATAAATAAATATTTTTAAAAAAACTTATGATTTTTGACCATGAGGAAAAATCAAACCATCCGAAATATTTTTTTTTTAATTCATGTTATTTAGAGGTTGTCATATCAAAATCTGCGCGTATACATCTTTAAATCATTACCTCTGTATTTATGAGTAGTACTTTGTTACAATTAAGAGAATGTATGTTTCCTTGAGTTATAAAAATTAAAAAATAAGTATAATCACATTACTTCTCGTGAATTACTTTTAATACTGATGTATAAATCTGAAAAACAAGATTGATACATTTGTCCATTTAATATCCATTTAGTTTTCAAGTTAATAAATTCATAATTTCGTTGTACATTTTTGTCATGTTTTAATGGAGTCAACAGGTAAGGATCTAATAAAGGCTTATATAGTTTTTGACAAAAATTCCACTCAAAGTTTATTATACACTCATGTCCATAAATTAAGGGTAATTCAGAATCACACAGAAATTGAATTCTAAAATAAAAATTTCACCTGTAGAATTATCACCCACATCGTGAAGAAGAATATGCAAATTACAGGAAACCACCAGATGGCTCGGATAGTACGTCACAATGACGAGAGTGTAAGAGAGGGGTATATAAGGAATGGTGGCAAAGAAGTAAAATTGTTCACAAGCGCTTTACAAGCCTTTCAGTGCAAAAACCGCATATTTATGGCACAAAGGAAGCATTTGGATGACTTTTTACGTGGTAGAATAATCGGACGACTGTAATGTGGACGTACGCAGCTGGAAGTATCCGAGGAACTTGAAATCGCCCAGAGTGTCATCTTCAAGCTTTGCCAACGATTCCAAGATGATGGTAATGTGAGTAGATGTTAGAGCACAGGTCACACCCGAGTTACAACGCCGAATGAGGACCGGTAATCGACAGTTACTGCCAAAAGAAACAGACGGAGCACAGCATCAGACCTGTCTCGTCAGCTCTCTTCAGCTACCGGTACGACAGTTTCAAGGCAAACCGTGTACAGACGCTTGGGGCACATTGGTCTATATGCTCGTAGGCCTGTCAGATGTGTTACCCTTACAGCAACTCACTGTCGCCCGCGATTAACCTGGAGTAGAGAGCATGCATTGTGGACACCGCAACAGTGGTCTTGTTTGCTGTTTTCCGAAGAGTCCAGGTTTAGTTTGCAGTCTGATTCTCGCCGGACTTTCATATGGGGAGCACCAGGTACCCGTTACCAGCAAGAGAACACCATTAAACGACACCGTTACGGTGGTGCAGGATGGCTCGTTTGGGGAGGAATTATTCTTGGTTCCAGAACTGACCTGCATGTTCAGAGTGTAACGATGACAGGCCACATCTATTGGGATGTCATTCTGGAACAACATGTACGTTTGTTTCGGGGTGCCATGGGTGCTGAATTTCTGTTTATGGATGACAACGCCCGTCCTTACCGTGCAAACATTGTAGACGAATGCCTTCAATCGGAGGATATCACACGTATGGATTGGCCAGCATACTCACCTGACTTGAATCCAATAGAGCATGTGTGGCATACGTTTGGTTGACGAATTGCAGCCCATCAACCCCCTCCTACCTGTCTACCGGAACTTCGGAGGGCATTGCTTGATGAGTGGTGTAATATTCCCCAAAACCAGATTGATAATTTGATACTCAGCATGCGTAGGCGTTGTAAGGCCTGTATTGCATCGTCCGAGAGACATACTCCATATTAACCATCGTACTAACCATGTTATACTGTTTTTTGTAAATAAGTTCTTTTTTGAAATTTGCTCCAGGGAGTAAAAATCCCAATTTTTATTAATTATGTCAAACATATAGCATCTTTTTTGCTCTTTGCCTTTTGTTTAATAAATAGACTTAACAAATAAGTCAAATTTGTTTTGTTTCTGTTTCTTTCTTTGCCTGAACTTCATTATCCTTAATTTATGGACATGAGCGTAATTACTAATTACTAGTTTTTATGTCTTTTAATGCCATGAGAAAAGACAGATGTGTTCAACAAAATTACTAAACAATTTCAAAAAACTGAAAAAAAAGGAAAAATTGGCAGTTATAGAGACTGCCGATAGAAATGAAAACTTATAACTTTTAGTATTAAAATTTGAAATTTCATAATGTTTGATTTAAAATTATCAGCATCAATCTGGTTTTCACATATATTGACACTCAAAGCAACAGCTAAATGCATGTTTATATAGGGTTTTTTTATTATTCAAATATGTTACGGGCTGTAAGGAATCATGACAAAATATAAATACGATTCGATTGAAATAACAATTAATATACAATCATATTATTTATGGATAGTATTTTTGCATTTAGTTAAATTTCAATGTACTTGAACTTTAACATTATTTTAATTGTTTGCATCATTGTCATCATTAATTTCAACAATACTTAGATTTTTTTACTTTCAATTATTACATTTTGTTCTAAAAAAAGATACAATAGGCTTATGGCAACTAAAGTAAGAAAGAAGAATATTTGATTCAAATTTATCTAAGTATTGCGTAAAAACCGCAACGATCGTCGTTTTATATTTTGTAGTACTGAGTTTTCGATCATTGGACATATTTAAATTAAGTGTTTCATTTAGAAATTCAATTAGTGGTGGATTTTTATCATCTGCAAAATCAATATTGAAGTCTGCACTTAAAATCATCGGCACAATATGATATTTTTCGCCAAATCTTTTTCGAGTATTTCAGAACCTTCTTTTGTATAAATCATCAAATTTTCGAATAAAAATTGTTTTATCTGTGTCATAGATTTTCTAGGGGAAATGTAAACGGCAACCACACATTAATATGTATTTCCCATTCTCGGAATCGCAATGATTAATGCACAGTATATACACATTGAACTTTTCACTAAATCCATTGAATTTCACTTATAAGATATACACAGCACTATACGTCAGCTGTATAGCTACAGATATACTGCTATAAGCATCTCGGTGACGCGACCGCACAAGATTTCACCCATTCAAAAAGTGTCTTAAGGCGAACAGCAGACTGCGCGTGCGCCAGTCAGAGCATGTCGGTCACGCGAACCCATACGATTTTCCCCTACCAAAAACTGCCCAACGCCGCTAAAGAAGTTTTTACTTCAAAAAGAATAGCCTTAGTATTTCGAAATATTTTTCTGTTGTATACGCTTATAGATATTAATAATTCAGATGATGATTTAAAAAACTAACTTTATTTAGTATTAAAAGGTCCAATTTTTGTTTAATAATTATGAATGGAAGTTCTTAGTGGTTCGAAGAAAATAACTTCTGAAATCCTTTTGCTTTTAACATACTTTTTCTCAAAAAGTATGAAAGCAATTTAGTTAAAGATAGAAGTAATTTTAAGAAGTTATTTTATGCTGATTTAAATATAACGAAATAATTGGCAATAAATTGCAACGAATAAGGCAATACAAAATCAATTAAAGTTAAACTTCGGAAGAAAGTTTCTTAAATTTCTTCCGATTATTACAATTCATTTTAGACATAATATTAGGCTCTGCTTCCTTGTTAACTTTCAAAATATTTGTTTTAGAATCTACAAAATCAGAAGTTTTATATTTTGCAATCTAGTAGCAAACCTATATTTGTCATCATTTTTATTTTCTAAATTAATTACATAGAAACTATAACTATTTTTGTAATTAAAGTGACTCACGTTTTTTCCGGATAAGTGATATTTTTACAAATTTCACTGCAAATTTTTTTTTTTTTATTTACGTTGTAGATAAATAAAACATTTATCTTTTTGATGCAATATTTTTGGTTCTGTATTTTTTTAAAATTGTTTCCTATAAAAAAAACCAAGTAATTATTCTGCTAATATCTCATCTGCTTGAATTGAAATTACACCTTTTTATCATTTAAGAAGCAGCTTTATGTTGAAATAAGTAACGAAATAATTCGAAAAAAGTAGTTCCTATTCATTTATATAATAGTTACGGCCAAAAAATATCTCATTTTTATAATGATGCCATAAACCATTTGGTTTTTCCATTAGTTTAACAGCAAAGTAAAAAATTTTGTGAAATATTCCCTTAATCAGAAACAGTTTCGCCTCAATATTTCTACTTGAGTTATTTCTAAAGCATCTATAAAATAAATGTTCAGTAAATTTTATTGAGGTATTCATCTTATTTTTTCCCTCAATTCTAGGACGCAATATGTTCATCGTTAAAAGATATTTACGAACTCTGGCAACGGATTTGGGGGCTTCACTTTAACCATAAAATACTGGAGCAATAAAAATCTTATTTGAGAATTTCTCTCTAAAAGTAGAAGCCTTTTTTGTATCAAACAAGCTTAGTTTAGTATATTTCCGATTCAGTTTTACATCCATTCCATGTCTCACTTTATAGTTTTCCCCTTGCTTTTTTTCAAACTAAGATACTTATAAGCCAAAAACATAAAGAAACAGAGCTTTAGATAGTAACATAAAAACTGAAACTTGTTTTTGATAATATGTAACGGCTTTTTGGATTCAATTTTAACGACCGTTTAAAACTTGCATCGCACATTTTAATGAGGGATAGGAAACACAGATTTTAAAAGATAGAATCACAAAACTTTACTTTAGGAAACTCTTGTATGACTTAAAGACTTTATTTTTCTCGTTTTTCTCTTTTCTTTCAAATATTCTTAGGAATATTTTGTCAAAACTATTTATTTTGATCAAATGAACTTCATATTTATGTTTTATATATGTTTTAAAAATTAATAAAGAAAAAGATAGAAGAATAAATAACCTCGTTATTAATCGTTTTCTTCAATTTTTCTTTTTACGGGTTTAGTCATTATAAACACTTGTTTAGCTGGTGAAGTTAACTTAAACAATTTGGGAGGGTTCTAACGCTTTGAAAATAAACACAGTAAAGAAAAAGGAACAGTTTATTGGTAGTTTAAATTATCACTCTTAAATAAGTAAATAAAATTACATTTTTATTAATCAAAAAAGTAACTATGTATAATTCCTCAAATATATTTTAAGACTAAAATAGAAAAATTATTAAAATTTTAATGCAATTTTGTAAGCATTGAGGAGACAGAAAAAAACGATCAGAAAAATGTTCATGCGCTTTTTCAGCTGAGCAGTTCACCCCTAAATGTTTATTCTACTTTTATCTTAATATTCTGTCACAGAAATCACCAGTCATTATTAGCATAATCGTTCTTGGTAGGTAAGAAAAGAGACCCCTCTTTTACATGAGATTATAAAGAGCTGTCGTTCACTTAACATCGCCGTTATATTTAACTTTTAAAGACATAATAAGCGTGAAAAACCATTTCCAATTTATTTGTTTACCTAATTATAAATAATCAGGTCAGTTCTAAAACTTCTTCGCTTATGATTTTGATCTTTCAAAAAAAGTTAGAGAATATCTCATTGCAGAATTTGTGTGTGTGCGGAGTGGAAAGAGAGAGGAGAGAAAATTCTGTATAGTAATCAAATAAAAAAATTTAATTTCTCAAATTAAATCCTAATAGTTCCATAATGTTTAAATTTGAAAGGTGAGAAACCAAATTTCATCCTAGCCCATTAACTGCAATTTATATTTTAACGAATCTGTGTCATCTACAATCATTGTTGAATGCTATTTAATTTAGAAAGGTATTCAAAATAATAGTTTTTATTTCTTGCTTAGCGAAAACATTAGAATTTATTTTGCTCTTTGAAAATGTTTTGAATATTCAGTCAGACCATTGCCTCATAACTTTACAAAACTGTTAGCATATTAATAATTAAAACACCATTCATTGATAAACTATGCATTTGTATACGCGAATAGTATTGAAAAAAAATAATGTTTAAGAGAATTTAATTGGTATGATTAAAACACAGTATAAACTACACACATATATCATACTTATTTTAATTCTTTTAAAAGATGTTGTTGGAAGAATATACATTTGGAAAGCATTATTTTTTTTTCATTTTTTTTTTCTTATTATTTCTTTATGTCTTACGTGAGAGCATCTCAAACTTTCTCAATCGATGCGACCCTATTTACAATAATAATTTTTATAGTACCCCTATACTAATCACAATGTTTTGAATGCAATAATAATGCCCGTTAACCTTAAAGCTACAATGCGACTGTAAGTATAAACCGTACAAATTATCAAAATAAGTATTAGTTTTTTATGTGTTACTTTTAAGTGACCATATTTTAAGTTACTTTTAATTAAATGATAAGTATTATGTTACTTTTCCTTTCTAATTTTTAAATTGGAACAGATTGCACAAAAAAATTTTGATTCAATTAAATATTTATCTTCTCAATCATCTAGATTATAGGTTCCCAACCTTTTTTGAACTGGCGCCCCCTTTTTTAATAAATATTTCGATATCGCCCCCTTTCCTAGTGAATATTTCTATACCGCCCCCTTCCACTCTAGAGAAATAAGAATGTACATAATACATGGTGAAAACAAGAGTTAATTTTTAAAAAATATCCTATTCCTAAAATAATATATATTTTTTTATTTTAATTTTTTTTTCTAAAGCCCCAGTTTTTTTACTTGGAAATCTGAAATATCCATTGCCACAAATATATTTATATGCGTAGTACTATATATTTTAGTCATAGGAGGATAGTATTGGAATTGAAACGCTACTGAATTTCTTCTTTATTTAAAAGAGTGGAATAAAAGATTTTTAGATTATCTGTTATAAAGACAGGCAGGGGTTTTCATGAAACGAAGTAATTCATAATAAACTATTGCTTTCAAAATAAATATAAATTGACAGTTTCGGCATTTAAAGAATCACGTTAATTCCTGGTTAACATATTTAATTATGTTTCTTGGATAATATACGAAATGAAATGCAGTGGACGAAACATGTTTCCTACTGCTTACAGACAAATACAACACGTGCACAACAGAAATTAAAATGCACTATATCATTCAATTTAATGTACGTCTCAATGTAATGAAATCTTTTTTAAGTTTTTCATCCATTTCCCGAACTACCGAAATATGTGAATTTTTGCACATGGATATAGGAATGATTTAAATAACTACATACAATAAACATAAGGTAAACAGTATTAAAGTTTGCTTTTGTAAGTACATAATCAGCGGGTTTTTTTAGTCTTTTTTGGTTAATCTGATCAAGTCCCTCCGTGCCATCTCAACGCCCCCCTGAAAGCCTCAAATGCCCACAAGAGGGCGTTATCGCCCACTTTGAGAAACTATGATCTCGTTGTACAAATGTCATCAGAAAAATAGTTTTGTCTCTGATGCTCTCTATCTTATATCCACATCATCTGGCATTTTTGCGGGAATCTGTACAATCATCTGAATAACCTATCAGAATCAGAGAGTCACATTCTAAATTAAACCTTCCTTTGAAAAACTTCGATCTTCAAAACCATCTGATGGGAGTCACTAGCAATTATTAAACTGGTTCTTAATTTAATATCAATAAATTAAGTATCAAATACATTGGATAGCATATATTTGAAGCCTTTGTAAGGATACTATATCAGTGTACTTGTATATTTTCCTTTTTGTTGTGTCAGAATGTATTTTGTTTTGTTTCATTTCAGTAAATTAATATTTTAAATAATATTTTACTTTCGACTTTTCGATATGCTTGCTCCCTTGGGTAGGGGGGCACCAAATAGTTTGAGAATTGCTGTCTTACGTCGCATATTAACATCGATAGCTTTAAAAAGTTGGATAAGGGAGGTTAAAGGACTCGTTATCATTAAATTGTAATAAAGCAATATTGACTAAACTGTAACTCAAAACTCTTAGGAAAAAAACCTAATAGAAATTGTTTTTGCAAAATAAGTTATAATTTTATAAAAAATCACAAAAATTTGGTAACTAACAAGATTATGAATAAATTATAAGTAACCAATCAATTCCCTGGGATAAGAAATTCATAAAAGGAAATAATCCTTGCTAAAAGTCATGGCTCTTCTCTCGTTTTCTCACAAAAGAGGAGAGTTAAATCCTTTCCAATCTATTTCTACTAATGGCACTCGCTTCGAGAAATGCATTCCACATTTTCTAACGAGATTAGTAAGACCAAGAAATATCGTGCGCTTTCAGCTCTTGTGTTTACTATAAATGACGTCGTATATAATGAATGACGACACTTCTTAAGATGGATTTGCATTTGCATTGATGAATAAAATGTTTCGAAGTACAAACAACGCTTTGGTGGAATATTTAGATACGAATTTCAGGAATTACGAAAAAGTCTTTTGTTTTAAACAGAACTGTATGCTTCTTTTTTGAATACATGGATTCGATTAATTCAATTATTTCCGTATTCTGAAATTCTTCAAGCCCATTATATTCTACAACACTGCATTTATATGTATGTATGATTGATAAACACATTATCTTAAAAAATTTTTCTTTGGTTAATTTCAATGCTTCCGACTAGTCAAGTCACCCATTAGTAATTCCAAAATATCAAGTTCAAAATTTCAACTGGAAATATGCTTTAAAATTAGAGCAACTTGTTTAAATTTGTACATTGGTTTTGTCCCATTTTTTACACTTTAGTCATGTAAATGTAACCTTACTGCTCTTATCATAAAATTTAATTTCCTCACTTTGAACAATAAGCCTAATATTCTATATAAAATATTGAGAGTCAAAATTAATGATTCTAATTTTTTTATTCATGAATACATTATTTGAACGTTGTTGTACATGTTAAATCTACAATATCTGGACTCTTAATTAAATTTGAATTATATCGCTTTTATTTAAGGGATTTGAAAATTTGGATAGAGATATCAATTAAATATTTGACATCTGTCTCTAACCATAACTCGTAATTAAAAATATTATCCATAACTTGTAATTTATTTTAATTTAAACTTTTAGTAAATCAAATAGTGGCTTAGGATGATTTTATGCACCTAAAAAGTTATATAAAAACTGGACCAAGTCGAAAAAAATTTGCAATACACCTTAAAATGATAAAATAATAATAATTAGAGTAAACCCTTTTTCTCTTCTGTCAATGATGTTTTTATGTTTCGTGTGATTTTCTTTATACTTCAATTCCAACGCATTATAACTTAATTTCAGAGTTATTAGAGTGCCTTTGAGGGCATGGGGGTACTCTAAATAGCCGTCGAGCCGCAAGTCCTTTCGTGAGGTTGGTTGAAGGGGAAGAGTAGTGGGAGGCCCTGACCTCCTCCAGGGTGTTCTCCCTCAAAATTGGAGTGGAATCGAGCCATATCATACTGTCACCTGTTTGGTGGTCAAAGCTACGTCTAACTACGGATGTATATCTAGTCCAATAATTCTCGAACACTGATCTCCTCCACATAATCGCCGTAACACTGTTGTTTGCCGCCAAATTCTTGAAGTATTCAGCCAATTTCATTTTTTCTTATTTGAAATTAATAAGTATGCTCTTAAAAAAATTAAAATACTGAACCGAATCATTCGGCCGTTTTATACACTCACTTCTAAAAGTTAAGCACGAAGATGTAAAATGCAAAAAAAATCAACACATACTGTTTTGATTGACACAAAATTTGGCAGTAATATAGCATATATATTTATACATAAAACAAAATCAATAATTATATACAGAAATGAAAACAATATTAAATTTTTGTAAGTTATCAGATAATGTCATACTGGAGACTTAAACAGAATTATGTATAAAGTGAAAATAAACAGCATAAAATGAAAAAATGACATTAATAGGGAATGTGATCCCCCCCCCTCATCTGTATGCAATGTTTACACCTTCTGACCATGCTTTCAATTAGGTGGTCTGCCACCGCAGAATTAAGCAATCGCCATTCTACTTGTAGAGCAGTTTCCAGTTCAATAAGAGTGGCTGGAGGTGGGTAACGTGAAGATACAGCACGGTCGAGAGCATCCCAAAGATTTTCATGGGGATTAAGGTCGGGCGAATATGCTGGCCATGCAATAATCCCTTCACTCTCCAGGTAGTCATCGACGATGTCAGCTCTATGGGGACGTGCGTTATCGTCCATTAAAACAAAAGTAGGGTCAACTGCTGCAGCGTACAACTTCCCAATGGGTTCTAGGACTTCATCTTGATACCGGACAGCCGTCACAGAACCCCGTTTAAAGATGTGCAGGTCGGTGTGGTATCCTAATGAAATCTCCGCCCACACCACAAATGCTTCCGCCTCGGAATGCGTGATGTTCGGTGATGTTTTGGGGCTGATTGCGTGTTCCTTGTTTAAGCCATATCCTTATACGCTTGTCATCTGGCTCCAGAGCAAATCTTGACTCATCAGTAAACATGGCATTGCCCCATTCAGACACAGTCCAATTACCATATTACCGGCGCCACTTTAATCGTGCCCCTCTTGATTGGACGGATAGAGAAACACAAACTCGAGGCACCCGGGCATACAGTCCATTCATATGTAATCTTCGGTGCACAGTAGCTGCAGATATAGCATTAATAATGAACGCTGTAACCATAGATGTCACACGTGTGGAGGTTGTTCTGCGATTTCTCTTGGCTACAATAGCAACATATAGATCTTCTGCGGGGGTTCTATCCCTTTGGCAACTGTCTACGGGCCTTCGGACAACTGTCTGTGTGGTTTGAGATTGTTTCCATAAACGTGAAATTCCAGAATGATGAACGCCGAAGAAAAGAGCAACATCTGTGATCGACTGTCCTGCTTCAAT
Source organism: Trichonephila clavata (assembly GCA_019973975.1). Classification (NCBI taxonomy): domain Eukaryota; kingdom Metazoa; phylum Arthropoda; class Arachnida; order Araneae; family Nephilidae; genus Trichonephila; species Trichonephila clavata. The sequence goes on along the minus strand of BMAO01036001.1, from coordinate 15,823 downwards.
GAGCCCCACAGCACGCCGGGGCTCAGAATCTTCCATTCGTTTTCTGGAAGTCATAGAAACACATATATATGTCTTGAAAACAAATTGTACAAAAGTTTTAAACCCCTTCTATCAGCACTTACAATCAACTTATGTAACCCTTCATAAAGCAGGCTTCTTATAAGACTGCCCTTTTTGCATATTTCTTGACATGAAAGCACGATTGGCTGTTACCTAACATATTTGCATACTTCCATCTACCTATACAGCGAATTGCATCATCTTCAGTTCTGATTGGCTTCCGGAAATTGGCATTTTCCTCTCCGTGCTTAACTTTTGGAAGTGAGTGTAGAAATAAACTAAAGATATTCTTAGTATATTTATCTCATCTTTTCTTGGATAGATGGATATAAAAAACGTTTGATTGGATTAGCAATCCATTTGTAATAACGGATACATTTGTATATAAATTAACGTTGAATGAGGAGGAAAAACTAATTTCGCTCTGTAATCTCAAAATATTAAGAAGGATCAATTATTTCATTTTGGATTAAAATTAGAGGCGATTTTCTCATAATAGCCAAAAAAAATTTAAAAATATTATTACAATCAACATGTTATTTGTGCAAATTCGAATTTTCAACATTAACAACTAAAAATGAAAAAAGATTGAGACTTTAAGATGTAGGTGATGAAATGAGAGTGGCTTTATCATTTTTACGATCAAATATAAACGAAATTATCAGAAATCATCAAGCTCAAATTTAGCATTTATTCTTATAATTAATTACTGAACAAACATTTTGTTGTCTTTGTCACACGTGTTATTTTATTTAACATTGAAAATTATTATTATAAGCTATTTTACATAGTGTATTATACATAAGTAAAATTCTTTTAAACTTACTTTATTGCAAGTGTGTGCTAACAAATTTTTAAATTGTTAAAAGTGTACCTCAACAATAACAAAGAGAATAACTAATCCAGCCCTTTGCCTTAATAAATTTTGTAGGCTTCGACTTGACAATGTCAGACCGGTGGTATTGGCAACAACAGCAATTAGCAACAGAGTTATTAGGATTCGGAGATAAGTTATTTCTGCTTTTCATATATTGTTTCATTAATATCTCTGATTTTTTCAACTCAAATCAAACCAATTTTAAAACATATTGATCACAAATGTATCTAGGTGGTCACATAGATCGTGGTTTAAAATTACGAGATATGTGCCCAATGCCCCACCCCATATTGCTTCAAAGTGATAATAAAGAATCAATCAATCTCCTGCTTTTTATTGCAACTAATGTAACATTAGCAAATAAAAAAAACATAAATTCATCTAACCCTAATTATATGAAAATCTGTGAGTTCCTTCAATAAATCCTTTTAAATATCTCCTTCGCAACCTTTGGGCCTCCAGGCGAGATCCCTGCTAGAGATAGCAATTTTGTTACACCATTACTTTAATAACATTTTTTGCTTTTTGTTGGAGGAAACGCCACCTCGTTTCCCGGGGAACACGAAAATGAAAGAGTGGAGATGTGTATGGCTTCCTCTTCTCCTGGGAAGTGATTAAATGGGATATTGATCACCAGTTACAGATTACGAGGTGATACATGACAGAGGAGGGTCCTCTCGTGTATCGTCTGAAAAAGGGTGTAGGGGTGGATTATTGATGGAATTCTTCGTGATGGTCCTGTGTATCTTTAATACCGTGTTTAGGAATAGTTAATACGGCTGAATTTGATACTCGAAAATAAAATAATGTATTTATTTATTTTTAAAATGGGAAGTGTATGAGTTTTAAGGGAACGTTGTTCTGTCATTATTCTCGAGAACCTTTTTCAGACGAAAATAGAAATGATTATGTTTAAAGACAAACAAATACTCATGCATGCAAGCTAAATAGAATATATAACTAACTGATTCTTTCTCCTTTTAGTTTTTATCTAACAATATTTATGCAGTATTTCTTTACATAAACTCTTAATTATACATTCTTGTTAATATTTTGTAAAAAGAATATTCTATTTTGCCAAAAATAAAAGAACGCTTACACACAAATAATTGCTTAAAATATACAGTCTGAATATATAACACTGAAACAGATACATAAAACAATTTAGTTCAAACGAATAAAGATAATTGTATGTCATTTACTTTTGGGAAAAACTCCATGTTTTTAAATACTATGTGTAATTCTAATGGAAATGAATCCAAAGTTTTCAACAGATTCTTTATCGAATTTTCAAGGACAATCTTAAAATGTTAACATTTTTTCTTCATCTCCAACAATAATTTGAATTTTGTGTAGTAATTTTATTATACTTACATATATCTATAAATTAAAAACAAATAATAAATCCAATCAGTTGACGAAGTCGGTAACTGAGCTAGCTCCTCACTTTACGACTTTGAGAAACAAGCATTTCATTGCTCCCTACAAAGTTTTGCAAAGAACAGTTATAGCCTCCAAAGAAGCAATGTTATGTTTTCCATCGAATAAAAACATTTTTTTTTAATTTTACATTGGTTTTTAAAATTAAGTTCAGTTTTGGTGAAACCAGCGTGAATTCTAACACAAACAAAATCGAAAAGTTAATAAGCAAACCAACTTAAATGTAGCTAAGCCGATAGCCCTCTATGGGGTTAATAAATTAAGATATCCACTAAATAGATGTCTCTTCATATTTGATCTTTTTTCCTGTCACTGTCTAAAACTCCCCAAGCGAGTGAGGGAATATTAACATCATACACTATGCAGCTACTCGAGGGCATCTGGTGACGGACGTTCGTGATTTATATAATTCCCAAGTACATAACTCAAAAAGGACATTATTTTTATATTGATGTATGGAAAAAGATGTAATGAAACGATGTAATAAATTTAGTTGCTTTTGGTTTCTTAAAATAGCTAAATTTTGCAAAATCATAGAAATTTTAATTTAACTTTTTACGTCATTTAGTTTTTTTTTCCAAAATAAATACACTTGCATAGGATATTATTTTCATTATTATCACTGTCGATACAGGTTTTCTTTATATATATTACTAAATATAACAAATTACTACCCGACTTAAATAAGAAGAGGTAACATTTGCATGTTAAATTTTGAATTTATATTTTATTCGTCAAGACTATATGGAAATGTGTATAAATACAATTCTAAAGTCTTATCTTTCTTCCCAAGGATCTTTGCTATACTTGCAGCCAAGTATTAGGAGATACCAGAATGCAAGCACAGCGTGAAAAAGAACAATTTTTAGACTCTTTATGAATCATTAAGAATTGCGAAATATTTAACATTAAAAAAAATAATTAATTTTTTTAATTTTTTTCTAATGGGCTGCGGATTGGTGTTTTACCGTTGCAGACCTAATACATTCCACTTTAGCTGGTATCTCTTTTTAGTGTGGCACCATATAGACGAATGCCAATTGCCACAGGTAATTTTGATACCCAGTTTTCTGTCCAGAGAAAGGCACATGAACTCCGACGATGAGAATTCGGGGTGATTCCGGGGTCGGAATATTCACAACCTTGGATGCAGAAGGCCAGTGACAAACCAACCTCAACTCATCACATTATTTAGAAATTCGCCTTTTCTTTAAAAAACTGAGTAATATTAAAGAAAATGATAACATTTTAATAAATTTAAAACTCCTTGTTTACATTAAATAAAATGCATTAAGTAATTTAATGCATAATTTTTTTTTGTTAAACTTTACATTACTTCTTAAGTAGAGGGAGATAAATTCTTTTTTAACACCAAATTATCATCTTAGAAATAATATAAATGTATTTTTCGCTTTATTTTTTTATATCAAAATCGGATAAACAAAAGTAAGCATAAGTATCGAAAAACCAATGAATAAATTATGTTCAATAGCTATTAGTTTCGAGTGATTAGAAAAGCTGCAAATGAGTTGGAAAAAGAATCATATTACTTCAATTCTTTCGTATAATAATTCAAGAAAAATATTACTTTTTACTTATGAATGTTTTCCCGAAACTATTGAACAACATTTTAATATAAATAAATAAAGAAGAAAAACTGAAGTAAACGCCTTTCTGACGTTTTTTCCGAGTTGCATAAAATAAAAAAAAGATATGATATCGAATATCAAAAAATTCATAAAAAAAAATAAAACGATAAAATGGAAAAGGATATTGCACACTTTTAAATATATCAGATATTTTAGATGAATTAAATACATTTAAAGTTATGTTATTATTTGTTAGATTAATTTATAAAGTAGTTATTATAGTTATTAATCAATGATTTTTTTTTCATTGGGGTCATTGCAATCCATTGAGTAAATAAAACCCTAGTCATTTCAGAGTTTAAATTTCAGTCGATATTTCATCAAAGACCCCCGCATGGAGGGAAATATGAATTGCTGTTTATAAAATTTAATCAGCTTTCAAAATTGTTATACAGTTCAAGGTAGAACTTTGAAAATAAAACGCTAACTAATTCATTCAGTGGTCCTTCTCATCGCTATAATGGAGCTTAGATGTATACAAAGTTCGGCAGCAAAATGTATAATGTAACTCTTACGTATTATTAATTAAACAAGCTACGTCAAAATCAATCTTTTTTCATTAATCGTATCATTAATTTTAATATCGTAGTTAAAAAAGGTAACTTTATTGTGCATATTAGGCGGCGGCATCGTTACATGCATTATGCAAAGATGACTCTGATCCAATCGAGTGGATTTGAAGCACGTTTGCTTACAAAGTCATTAAATAATAATCACGCTCCATTCAGTTGTCTGGACCTTAAGTGTAATACTTTGAGACCGTAATTAAACTAGGATGATAAAAATCGATAAAGATAACGATTTAATGAAAGGTTGATAATTCTTACATAACTGAGCAAACAGAAAAGTAAAGAAAATACTCTAAAAATTATTAATAAAACTGTTTTAGCAAACTTCATTAGTAAACTCTGTTGGATCCTGTTTTAGTTAAAATTCAACGCAATAAAAAATTCTACTAACATTTGTACAGAATTTACTAAAAATTTTAGCAAAACTTCATTCACATATCCTATTGCAAATGAAAGAAAATTCAAAATTGGTAAATCCTATAGTTAGAACCATTATTTAAAAAAAATAGCTTTAATGCTTATCGAAAATTCAATTATTGCAAAAATACACAAAGGATAAAAAAAATATCTTCATTCATATTATCAGAGACCCCTAGCAACAACTCCATAAATTCTTAGTAAAAGTAGTCCTCTTATACAATTTGTAGTTTTTCCGAGGGTTATTTTAACTAATGTTAAAAATATAAGACATAAATCTAAGTATGTATTTTCTATTTTTGTGTGAAAGGAAACTCTTATTATTCATTTGTGACAATCAAAATCAAATCCTATTAGATATTGCTATTACAGTACAATAGCAAATAGCACGGCAAGTGGTTCTAACTAAAGCTATTTTCTTAAATGTGAGATTAGTTTTTTTATGTGTAAAATCAGTTCCTAATAATTTAACTGAGCTATTTTTCAAATTTCTGAAATAAAACATTTTTAGTCTTAAAATTTATAATTGAAAAATGCTTTTTGAAAAATTAACAATCAAAATACAAATTTAATTAAGTTTACAAATAAAATACTAAACAAGATTTTTTTGTTGATGTAAGAAAAATTGTTTTCCGACACACTTTTTAAATAGTTTTGAGAAACTTTCTGCTTACGCGTGCTATACATATACATACCGTTACGAATTTTGTGTAATTAATGTTTAATTTCATCTTAAAATAGAGTAAATAATTTATATCTCGATGTTTAAAACGTTAATATTACTTTCGGTTCGATTTATTTTATGATAAAAATTTTACTATTCGCAAGCAACACCGTCCCTTGCATTACAATGGCGATACAATAGAAATTTGACGAAATATTGGCGTTACAGCCAAGTTGGCATCCTTAGTTGAGACCAAATTTGGTGAATGTGTGACCTTGTTGGCACCATTTTTGGCAACTTGGCGACCGTACGGCTGCTTTCTGAAAATTGCTGAAGAAATCTATTTTCGAGAAAATGGTGGAAGTAACCGTGCAGACTATAAATAGCAGTTGCTTGTGGAATTGAGAATTTATTAATTAATAATTAATAATAAAAAACACCTATTTCTGAAACTGTTTTTCTCTTAATTTCTTAAATACTATTCTGCAGTACTGGGCTAAGGTAAAGCCAAACAAAGCTACACCCAAATCTTCAATGAGAGGAGGTTAAGTTTCCACAAGGAAACAGGCACTCCAATAACCATTCTAAGTATATACTTCGACTGTTGACCCCGTTACAGACGAGATGTTACTTGCGGATAATCTTTAACATTACGTATGCATATTTTTAGCCACTGATAGTTGTGTCTGAGCACTGTAGAAGGCGTAAAAACCTTCTGGTATTTATTTTGCGAATTTTAATGCTGTATCCTGTATTTTAAGGACTGTTTTTCTACAATAAGTTTTCACTACTCTTAAAGAACTGTTTTGCTCTTTAGGGGACTAATAGCAAAAATATCCGCGAGCCCGATCTACACAAAATTACATTTCACATAAACTTGAAACTAACACAGTAGACATAATAACTTTTTAAGTTCAAACTCCAAATTAATACCAATATTCTAGCCTTATTTTCGTTATTAACACCAGCATAATAGTATTCAATGAAATAGAATTATTGATAACAAATGCTTTACTTATATATAACATCATTTACAAACAAAGAAAACTCCTACAATGTTAACGCGTTTTGTTGACTTGAAATCTTGAATTAAGATATCAGAGAGAGGGGGAGTATAGTTTGTATCATATTTTATTTACCACTCCCTTTAGTATTCAAAATAAATTTTGTTTAATAAAAACATAGCTTGTACGATGTGTGTGTAGCATTATTTCTTTTTTTTTTGTAGAAACATCACTATTAAAAAAAGTTAAATAGTTTACTATGATTTTGTTTCGTGCATCAATTTCGAAATTTCAGATATTTTATTTCGCTGCTATTTTTACACTTATATATTTAAATCTAAAGCTAATTTTAGATTTAAAATATTCAAAATAATTTTTATTTGTAAATAATACATATAGTAATTTTGTTTTACTGTGTACACCTATACATGGTTTATCTGAATTATATACCTTCACATTTAATGAATAGGTTCTGGTAACTTGATACTTAACCATTCTAAAGGCGTCAAAACTCACATAAAAATAAGATGGACAAATGATATACTTCTAGGCCATTCACACATGAAAGCCTTTCTTCTCAGAACAATTTATAAAACTTCTATGAATCCAGGTTTCAAATATTTCTTGGATACTATCTTGGAGTTCTATTTTTGGCTTCCATTTTCAAATTCATGCCTCTAGAGAATCGTTTTCGTCCTTTCGAAATTGAATCCTTTTGACAACCGATAACAGTTACTTTTCGATATAATGTATATCGCAAGGTAAGCTGAGAAAAAATTCGAAGATCTTGGATTCTCTGGGGCAGGAATGATTCCGAAAAGATAAAATAGATGATTTTTGAGAACATCTATATTTTATTCATTGTTGAATTCCTTTTAGCACCAAGGAAGCATGTACCTATGAGACTCTATACCGGCAATACTTTATAAATTTTTTACAAGATTGGGTAGAATTCGGTGCATTAAAATTCTTTGATCTTTTATTTTAAGTATAGAAAGTATACACACTTTCAACTTTTTCTAACATTTCTACGCAAATATTTAATTTAGGTGTTGTTTGTCAAAGTTATTGTAATATATATATATATATATATATATTTCCATTTCATGTGTTTAAATATTAAATAAAAAAATTTTAGTTGCAATAGTTTTTAATGAATTATGTGAATCATTTTTAGGTAAGTAATAAATAAAACTCTAGAGAAATTATTAATTTTTTGCCATCGCATGTGTGAGTGTGATGCATGTTGATCATTTGGATAAAAATACTCTCGTCAATGTTGATTAAAGTCCGTTTATTTTTAAGTTCACAGCGCATGGATACATCACATCACAGGAATATTTATGATAAATGCGATATTATTTTTTGTGTTAAAAGGGCGAGTTATACGCCGGATTGTTCGGTACGTAATAAAGTCACCATGCCAAGGGAATAGTGCATTTTCCATCAAAATCTTACTGATTGGATTTATTTTAAAATAAAAAAGGAACGAGTCTTACAGTAGTCGCATATGTTGTGTAACATCTGACATGTTATCGTGGTAAATACGCAATAGTAACTTAAATAATGAAAAAAATGAATCGGGTAGGATTGGAAATAATTCTATATCGAATAATTATATCTTTATTGAAATTTTATTTAATTAACCCAAGGAGTAATGAAAATGTTTTTATCAAAATTGACTATTCTTGTTCAATTTGGGGAAAAGCGGAAACACACGCACACAATAGAATTATGATAACTAAAATAGACTCAAACACATGTGATTTCAAATTTCAGAGTACTTAATAACTGTTGAAAAACAGCGTCAATAACAGTACCACTGTTAGTTGTCGAAACATTTAGATTTGTGTTGATTTCGAGCTTGAGTTCATCATTCAAAAAAACTATGAGCGGGCAATCGTAAAGTTGCCTGACTGACAAATAGATTTGGTAAAGGAGTAGTTGGGTAGGCCGTTGATGTTTGTGAGAGAATTGTGTTCGCTGCACGTGCCCGAAAATCCCTGCTGGGTTGAGTTGAATTATGTGCAATTCTTTTCGGCTGTACTCTTCCAGTTTTTAATTTTTTCCTCACGTTTCTTTTGCCGAAAATCTCGCATATATTCTGCTCTGGATTTACCCGTCTCTGTAAATCACATAATCATGAAATTTTAATTAGCTTGGTAAATGTTTAATTATTAGAAATATTAGAGAATATCAAAATTACCCGTGTATTTAATTAGATAGTTTTTTTTAAATCACAATTAAAAATATATTAACAGGGACAGGAATTAACCTCTAAGTATGAAAAAGATATACACTAAAATATTTATTCAAATAATTCCATATTACTTATTCGTATTTTTTTAAGAATAATGAACTTTGTCAGACGCTTAACAGTTTATTTAATTATTAATATAGTTTACACATATTAATATAACCTCAGATTTCATACACAACGAGCCCTGAGACGTTGACAATTGAGCGTAAGAATCGCAAGTTTATCCTGGATGAAGTTTAATAAGACTTGCTGGTATGTGCGAAGGGGATTTAGAGTCAAGAAAAGAAACCAAGTTTTTGAATTCGAATATTTTGAAATGCTAAATTTAACAACATAAAAAAGACTGGCCGCTATATGACTACTAGAGTTGAACCCCACGTGGTTATATCTTTACAAGATTCAGCTAAAGGACTTAGCTTCTTCTCTGACCCTAAAGTGAGGAAACAAAACAAAAACAAAGATCCCACGGCTTAGACCCTCTTGAATAAAGGAGAAAAAAAGAACTTCCCTCCGAGGGTACAGGAAAGACGCCGCCAAGCGCGCTGATTGGTCAAATCAAACAGCGCGCGCTTCCCCGACTTCCTGTTACGCATTTCCGTCCCTTTTCACGAAATCACTCCAACAAATATCCAGCAACCGAGAGTAAAGATGTTACATATCAAAAACGTAAGAGAATTTTTATGTGATTTTTTTTTTATTATGGTGCGCTTCACGAGGCACAGATTTTGCTGCAATGACGCTAATGCGTAAGTGCTTTAATTTTACATCCAACATCGTAATATTACTCTCTTACAAATTATAAAATTAAAATGCATCTAAACTTAAGATCTTACTTATTAAAGAATTATTCTAATATTGTATAGATGTGTGTGATAATATTGACAATCATATATTAACGAGAAAAGTTTAAACGAGCCGGAGTTCGTATTAGGTTGTCGTTTTTTTTTTTTTTTTTTTTTGTTTAACATTTATAAACCCCGTGCACCACGCAATGTATAACACGGGGGCATACAACACAGACAGAAGAAAGGATTACAACACATGCCTTCTCCGAGATTCGAACCCAGTCCCTACGGCACCGCAGTCAGCTACACTGACCACTATACCGGATGGGCGGCAGTATTAGTGTTTAGGGATAAATTATCAGTTAACATAGCAACGCTCAATAGCTCTCATTTAATCTAATCTCTTAATATCTTAATAATAAACGTTCAATAAGAGAGAAATAAACCTTGGATTCTAACCAATAATAACAAATATATTCACTTAACTTTTATTAAAGGGTTTAAATTACAGTCGCACAGGTTAGAAATTTAGCAAATTCAAATAACAAATAATGAAAGAAAGTATTTACACTTACAACCACAAAACCCTTTCCTTACAAGTACAGTCACGATATCCTCTGTGCTCCTGCTTCAGGTCTCTTTAAATATCAATCTTAATCTGCAATTATCACGTTTCATTCTCAAATCAATCAATTAATCCATAAAAGAGATTTCCCAAAAGGTTCGTTGGAAATACGTTGGGAACCAGCTACTAAGTATAAGTTAAAATTTCAATAATTTTAGCAGATTAGAATGGAATTGGTAATGAGACTCGCTTGATTTACCATTTTCTCTTGTTTTTTGTGCACTTAATAAATTCAGAGGATTAACTTTGAGGTATTTGGCAAAAAGAGACTCGTAACACGCCTGAAATAATTTTTTTCCGTTTGCAAATTAGACTGTATTAGTTTTATATTAATTATAAATGTTTCAAATATTTAAACTTTGGCAGGTATCTGGTCTCAAAACTTGGCAGGTATCAAAACTGGTCACCGATATCAAATTTTTTCCCATTAAACACACCAATTAAGAAACGGTGTCTGAACATCAACTAACAAGGTTATGGACGAAAAATATGCATTGCTTCGTTCTTGATTGTTTCAAATCAATCACAGAAATTGTGCTGTCAGTAACTTTAAAGATTTCCTGATATACAAATACAAAAAAATCTACAAAGTTACAAATTTCAAGATTTTCCTTTATTTTTACTACATTTTGCTTCTTATCATCTTTATAAAATGAAATAAAAAAAACTTTTCATATTTCGTTAAAATGTTAAAAATTGCATTTAAACCTAAATGCAAAAATTTACATTATTTTATGTAGAGATTTTACTTTATTATCGATATATTTTTTTAAAAAATATTAATAATAAATTAAAGTTTATAACATGAATATTTTAAATTTACAAGCCTGTGCTCAAAATTCAGATAATACATTATAGAATCGTTTAAAGTTGTAATTACTTTTGAAAGATGCTGCCGAATAAAAAAAGTAGTATTAATCACACCTGTACACTTACTCACACTCCTAAACAATGTCTTTCATTACAATTTCATAAAATTAAAGAAATCAGCATGTGAGTACTAAATTGAAATTGAAATCCTTTATTGCCTTTCCATTCCAAGAGAGAAAAAACATATGATTACTCGAACGTGCAGTCGATTTACTCAGTAATGAGTTCCTGTCAAACAAAGAATATAAAATCTGGAGAGAGAAATGTTGTAGTGTTAAAGGGTTGAAAGAATGGATGCTTCTCATTTTAATTAGAACTTGGAGTTATATTTCTACCTTCTATTCAGATTCGAGTTCGTCTCTTTTGTATAACATTATGTCTTTATTTTTAAAATACGTTTAATGTTTGGTTCGTAAGAAAAAACTAGAATAGTATAAAACTAAATCATTACTATGTGTTTGAGAGTTTTACATTTTGCTTCTAATCCTTAGAAACTTTCATTCCTTCCCCGCGGGAAGGACACGACAACAACAATCCTTAGAAATGAAATTTATTGTGTGTGTGTGTGTGTGTGTGTGTGTGTGTGTGTGTGTGTGTGTGGTGTGTGTGTGTGTGTGTGTGTGTGTGTGTGGTGTGTGTGTGTGTGTGTGTTGTGTGTGTGTGTGTGTGTGTGTGTGTGTGTGTGTGTTGTGTGTGTGTGTGTGTGAAGTTTTTTTCAATGACACTTCAGCTTGCAATTAATATTTTTATTTTAAAAAGGAATAAAAACAATTTACCACGAAAAGTTTTAGTTCAGTAGTTATTTAATTCTAATTTGTCTAATGTACAAGAACAGAATCCTACGAAATTTCAGACCTAACCAATAATTTACTAAGAAATAAAAGTATGATAATTAAAGCGAAGAGAGAGCTCAGTACTGCTTTGCATTACAGCTTTCTTCTCAGAAGGTAAGCCACCTTATTTTAAAGAATTAAGTCATAAAATTTGGAAATGAAGAAACAGTTACGTGCAATCGGCATCCAAATAAAAAATCGATTTAATATACAAACACACTGCTTGCTCCAAAACTTGAACGCCTTTTCGACATTACCTCTTGGCCCTTCTTTCAATTTAATGAAATATTTACATGCATTCCTTTTTTTTTTTAATTCTTAATTGGTTTGCTAGCTCTGTTTATTCTTCTTAAAATTAAGGTTTTTTTTATAATTTTTATAAATTTATTTGCAAAATTGTTTTATTTTATTTTTAAATCAGTGCTTCTCTTAAAATTATTTTTTATCATTTTAAATATCTCCTTTTTGAAGCTAAGTTTTTTTTTTTCAGTTAAATTGATGCATAAGATATTTTGACTACACCATTCTTAAGATTTCAATAAGGTTTTCATAGTTTAAGAGTCACAAAATCGGACCTAAATCGACCAAGTTCGAACGATAATTCCTAGCCAAAGTTCTTTTTGTACCTTTTATCTGATACCTATTCCTTCGAATGAGCAGAACTTTTCCTGATTTCTTTTTTTTCTTTCCGTCTTACTTGAGAACAAGTTCGCCCATCGTTATTGCATTCCTTCCGTTCCATACTATTTTGTTTTCGGTCATTCTATGATCTGGCAGATGTTCGCTGTCTCTTTTTCTTTCTTGTTCTCTTTCATTCAATAGCAAAAGTTATCTGACCATTGTTCGTCGAGCAGTAACTGAGTGGTTAGAAATAAAAATGGGCTTGTTCTAGTTGAATTGAGTTGCAGGGTTTATTTTCTTTTCAATGTTATGTTATCGTGTTAAATGCAGTTCAGAATAACTTCGTATTATCTTAAGAAACTTTCCAATAATAGTGAAATGTAGGGTATACTAGTGAAGAAACTGATATGGGAAGAATTCCGTATTTACGCAGATGTTATAGAAGTTAGCTTTTTCTTGGTATGAAGTTTGAAACTCGTAATAAAACATTTATGGAGCTCTCAAAATATTTTTGGAAATTAATTGTTTAGTTCGATTTTACTCTAAAGTATGTAAAAAAAAAAGATTAATACTTTTGAAAAGAAAGATTTTGGAAGCTCTCGGGGCTTCGATCAAAAATTGACAAAAACATTTTATGATTCTATTTTGTAGACGAACTTGTTAGCTTTATAAAATTTTCAAGCTTTTAATTTTTCGTTCACTAGAACAAAGGTTACAACTGTTTTAGTAAAAGCAGATGACACTTCCGGTTGGTAACTGCCGACCGGAAGGGGCATTCTTAAACCAAAACTGAAAGTTTTTTTGGTTTCTTTCCACTTTTTCAAAAATATTTTTTCAAGTAAAGTATATTTTAATCTTTTGTTTAAACGCTATTAAGAAGAATCGCTTATTTTTCTTTATAAAATGTGTTTTCAAATCTGGCAATTTCAGGATATTTGTTTATTTACTTCTTAACGTTCGTCGATATTACTGTTAACTTTTTTATTCTACTGAAATAGGTTCATTTTGATTTTCGTATTTTATAAAATTGCTTTTTAATTATTCTTTAAGTTTCTGCCATGGAACATGGATGAACGTTACGTCAGAAAAAGTGAATGTTTAATGGGAATTCCCGCACTGCTCAAAAGAAAATTAGTGATGAAAGTATTAGTTCAAAAAAATTGGGAAGAGGATTAAGTAAAGCTTTATTTAATGTTGATTCCGGAACTCTTTCTATTAATAGGATTTTCGACGTCGAAATACTCTGATATTAATATTCACTATTCTTTTTTGTCCTGTTTGTTATTATCATGATCTGTACTTGGTTGAAGACTCAAGACTTGGTTTGCAGTCAAATTTGTGTCTCAAGTGTATAAGAACTGTTCTTTCTCAAAAGGATTCACTTCTACATCAAAGGTGAATAATTTAAATACTATAAACCTTCTTCTCGTCTTTAGAAGCTAAGAAGCTAACATCTCCCATCAATTGAATAACAGATTTACTAATAAAGAACTAGAAAATGTCTACATAAAGGCAAATTGGTGTATAAAAGAAATTTTATAACAAACTAGCTGGTACACCCGTTCTTTTCAAGGGTGAAATGAAAAATTGAACCATACAGATTGAAGTATAAAGAAGTTTTTAATGTGTTAATGTTATGTGAATTGCAAATTAAACAACAACAAAAAGCTTTTTGTATATCTCAGCTGAACAAAAAAAAACCATATTTGTTAAATTATAAGTCTGTAGGTATAATCGCTGATAAAAAGAATTTTTATTTTATTTATAATGCCCGTATCTCTTTTGTGGGTCGATCTTTGAAAACATTTTATTAAGCTAATCTCTGCTCGCCAAAAGTAATACATTGTTACAAATTTTGTGTAATGAACGCTTAAAATAGTGTAAATAATTTATATCTGGATATGTAACAATTTAATATCACTTGCTGTTGCATTTATTTTATGTTAAAATTGTATTATTTACAAGCAACGCCGTTCCTTACATTATAATGGCGATTCAACGGAAATATAGCGAAATGCTAACAATAGAGCAAAGTTGGCATCATTTTTGGCGACCATGTTGGCAACAAGGCAATTGATTGAACGATGCAGAAGTTGTTATGCTGTAGCGTCACTTGGTGGGGAGCCGCAACAAAGAGGATACACAAAACCCTTCTCCACAAAAATACATATTCATGCCAACTTTCATAGTGATTGGTTGAACTGTGTTGGAGTTAAGCGAAGTCATACATACAAACATTATTTCTTAGGAATGGTAAAAGCACTCGTCATAAACATGATTTAGGTCCCTCCAGAAACATTTCCACTGGCAGGAACTCAGACAGATAAATTCTCTCTGTCTTATAACAGTCAACGCACAAGATTTTGATCTTGACTGATTGACTTCTGAACTCCACCGACCTTTATATAGCCTCTTGAAAATTTTCAGAACAGTCGATTCCAGAGATCTCTTTTTGATTTTGTGGCAATATCATTTTTCGCCAAATTTTTTTACCAAATGAGATAAAGTTACCAATCTTGTAACCCCACTCACATCTTTTAGGGTTGTCATAATCTTATTCAAGTAACTTGTGGGAAGAGTATTTCCCTGCAAAACTCTTTTTACCTTAAGCAATGTATCATAGCAAGAAAACGAAGGTGTGTTTCAATATAATATATCACGTGTCTCTGAAAATTCATCAACCAGAAAGTGCATCCAGGAAGTCAAAGAATTCGGTAAGCAAACAGTGATTAATGTAATATATTTACTTTGAAATGATATTCATGACAGAGGAGAACAGTTCAGAACGTCAAGACCACAGTAAACGGCGATACAGTCAATAAAAGTAGGGATAGTGTCCAGAGATATAGTTGTTCATTTCTTTTCAACAATTTGTTACAACTCGTCTTCTGAACTTGGAGGTGGCACGGCATACAATTGGTGACCAATCACGCCCCAGACGTGTCTGATTGAAGAGACTATAAGGGAAAGAGTGGCCAGAGAAGTACATGTGCATATCAATTTGACAGATGGGGTTGATCTTAATGTGGGTTTGAGAATTATTTTGAACCCTGCCCCTGCCCCTCGATGAGGGGGTTGCGGGGACTTACGTTACACCACTGTAGGTATTATTGATTGAATGCTATAGTAACTAATTACAACTGATTTAT
>BMAO01036000.1:0-20408 GCA_019973975.1 Trichonephila clavata | reverse complement strand
CCACCCACTGAAGGGATGAAAGGCTGAGTCGACCTTGCCAGACCGGTATTTGAGCCCCGTACCTGTGGTGTAGAAGCTCGAAACGCTACCACTAAGCCATTGGACTTTGCTTGTAGAACTATCAGGTATAAATTAGTTTTGAGAAAAATTGTTAAATAAAATTAGTAATAAATGGTGTTGTTAGTACATACGTAATCAGTGCGTATAATCATCAATGATGAACGTAAGTGGGTAGGAAAAAGCTCCCAAAACATGCGAAGAGAAATTTTTTTCTCGCATTTAAATTTGAAACTATGTAATAAAACAACAATGGTACACATCTATAAAATTATTTTAAAGTATTTTTTAAAAGTACATGTTATATAGTATAAATATTATGCAGAAGTCCTGTATTAAAAGAATACATTTATGTATTAAAAACAACTATTGAAAGAATACATACTGTACATAATTAATTTTTTTGACGAAAAAATCTGTTATCACCTTTTGTTTTTCGTCATTCAATCTAACCTTGCCAATATATTTTTCTAAAATAAATGAAGCTTGAAAAACGTCCGCATCGTTTTGATTTTCAAGGACAAAGTTGTGGTTTGTTCACTGACGCTTTAGCTTCTCTCAGAGTTATCGGAATCAACTCCGATGGTCATCAAAGAGGCTACGTTACAGGGGTGACAAGCAGAGATAATACAACAAAAAACATATAAGCTTGAGCCTATTTGCTACAGGACAGTACATGATAGTGAGTTTTTGAATTGTCGTGAGTTTTATTAGATCATTTCGAATTATCGCGTGTTGTATTCTGGCCAGCCACAGATTTTACTTCGAAATATTGAGTGTACCAAAACACATAGTTTTAGTTCAAAATATCAAGTGCTTTTCTAGGGACTGAGCATATACTTCGAATTAGCGAGAGGTTCGTATTATCGAAGTTTTCAATTAGCGAGAGTCAACTGTATTTGTCAATATCAATGGGTAAAAACTAAGACCTCCTCTCCTTAAAAGAAAGTTTTGTTTACACAACTGAGCATCGTAATCTTTTAAATATGTAATTTATGAGCTTTCCTAAAAATATATATTGTGGATTGTGTTAATTCTGAATTTTGATGACAGCAATCGATATTTAAAGCCTAAAGAGCTAATTGTAAGAGACTGAATGGTTAAAGAAATCGTTGTTATAGAACGGTAATAATTAGCTGTGACATGTAAAAAAATTTTTTAGTTCTCACATTAACGTGAAATCTAACACTACATTTTTTAAAATAATTCTTTACTTTGAAAAACCCTGCTTGTTAAAATTAAACAGGCATTAACAACTGTCACTAGCAAACATCGGAATTTTATTCAAGTTTATTTGTTTTTCCTTCTCTTTCTTAAAAGATTATTCGTATAAAAAAACTGAAATAGCAACGATATCGCGTTACATTTTATTTACATATTAATTGATATTGTTATTGCCACAACATTCTCCTTAATGTTTATCTTAGAATTTAGTATCGCGTTTCTCTTATTCTCAAGGTCTGTTGAGTTTTTTCCATACGCGTCTACTTGCTTTAATATGCTTCATTGACTTTTTTTTAAAAGTCTTAATATCCGAGCATTTAAAATGTGTAGCTACTGAAATATACACGGATACATTTGTATTCGTGTTATTCAAGTTATGCAATATCTTTTTTCAACTCTTTTAATCTTGAGTATAATTTTAGCTGCCATTCAATCTATTAAACTGTTTTTTTGTGAATTATATAAGATGTGGAAAACCCAAGACCTTTTAAGGTTTAATTTAAGTCGCATTTGAAGAATATATGAACCATTGGAGACGGCCCTCATAATGTTGAACTGTCATAAAATAACAGGACGACACCTAAATATTGGCACTCCCTCTCAGGGCAGCTTTTCCGCTTAGGCACATGCCTAGTGTGTTAAAGATTTAGGAGTGCAGGAAATTGGAGGGTGAAAAAGGAGAGAAAATTATTACAGAAAACGTATCACTGCTCAGCGAGTCGTGTATGCGTTGTGTTTGTGCACACGATCAGAACCAATTAGGTAGTGTTTCCCCTCTCGCCCCTCTAGAGGTCAAAGTCACGGACTCGTGGCTGGAGAGCCATGAGCTCGAGCCTAGTACCACTAAAGACACGCCGTGTAGAGATTGCCAAAGCAAGTTAAATATGTCAAGGCTCAAACGTCCTCTCTTTGGCGTGGTGTGGAAGTTAGGGGTGAGTGAGTGAATATTAACGTCGCACTGTTCAGCTACACGAGGGTTTCTGGTGACGAACCTCGTAATTTTGAAACATGATCAAGGGACGAGGACGGCACCTGAGCTGGCACCCCCCCCCCTCTCCTACGACATATTTAACGTGCATAGCTCCCCTATACGGCGAATCTTCAGTGATACTGGGCTCGAACTCATGACATGACAGTCACGATCCGGTACCTTGATCAATAGGCTACCGCGCCCACAGTGGAAGTTAGGAGAGATGTTGTAATGAAGTATTATGCCTACTTCCCTCTAACCCGGCTAGATGTGTGGGAGGAACTAATTGATCAGACGACATTATTCACTAAAATTGTTTATTTGTCACAATATTCAACACAGACACAATAATAATTCAATTAAGATAACTTTGATCAACACTTAGAAGACTGAGGTGAGACAAGGCAGTGAGGGGGTAATAAATACTATCATTTAATTATATTCCTAGGATAACTTATTCAAGCTCGTTTTTACCTCCGACGCGCACTAATAATTTAATTCTCTAATTTTTATTTAAATAATGAGCACAGTACCTGAACTCCTTAGATGAACTCCTTCTTCTTAATCCTTTAGATGAGGCCTTGAACACTAAGAGTTGGCTTGATCACTTCTTAGTGATTCCAATTTCACACGTCCTACACTGTTTACGTTCTACGGCCGGATTGCTGGTTTCTCATTAATTCACTTCACATCCAATCTATCCTCACTTCAGTAAACTTCAATTCTCACTTTAATAATATTAGATTCTCACTTCACTAACTGTCTAACACTCGCGAATACAGAATATATATTTGAAACCTAATTTGCATAATCACGTTTTCTTATCTTCGGTGAAAATTGGTTAAAAGAATTCTTTCTCTAAAGGAAACCTCAAGGAGTTAGTGGAAGTAACCATATAGATCCGTCACAAGGTTAGAAGCTCAGGTGTCGTCAAGAGTGTCAACATTTGAACATGTATATAAAGGTGGAAAAATAGCAGAGAGACGAATCTCTCACTACGCCAAAAAAGAAAACAAGCTGGAATGTACCTTCCCAAATTTAGAAGTCACAATGAGAATTTACTTGACTCTTCCTGAGACGAACTGTACATTAGAGAGAAGCACTTATCTGCCCTCAAAAAAATAGATTGGAATGGGATCGACTATGGAAAATGAGAAGTTTAGCAGTTTGATGTTGCTATATACTCAAAATGACATTACAATGGAAATTGATTACAATGATGACATTTTGAAATGATCAAAGCTCGAAGAAAACCTTTGTTGTACAAATACAATAACCGTGACTCAACAAAGAATAAGAATGTCTAAAAGTAAAACGAGAGAGTGAAGAGAAGCAATGGAAAACGATGAAAGTTAAGCTGAAAACAGCTCATACAATAATGTATACTCTTTATAATAGCAAATGATTTCATTAATTTATGATCTAATTTACAAAAGGATGAGGGGGTAGCGTGATGACGTAAGATAAAGAAAAAGAGTGACCAAACCATGTCATTATCCTTTCTTTACGGCTGCCGGTTACCAGTCCGGGATTCGACTGGTCTATAGTAGGTGGTGGATAACGGAAAGACTCTCCAAGGAGCAAAAACAAAGAAAAAGGGAAAATACGAGAGGGGAAAGGAAAAATCCCTCCCAAAGCAAAACTAGGTTGATAAGAACTAAAAGAGGGAGGGGGGCTCTGGAAATAGCAGGGTGGATAATAATTTGAAGTGCTTAGGGCGCTGGAAAGATCAAAAACACGCGCGGCCCTTCTTTTAATTTCCATACAATACTTTAAATGCATTTAGACAACAACAACAAAAATCCGCATCATAAACTAACCTAACAAGCTCAGTTTTAAAGAAGTGAATCAAAATACGGATTTTATTTCGCCTTAACAGAAAATCGCCTTAAGAAAGTGACAGAAAGGCAACAAATGAAAAATTCTTGCCAAATTACGAGTCTGAAGGTGTAATAGCTCAAAAACGGGAATATTTATTGAAAACACCCCCGTAACCCATCTTAGAAGTCGATTTCTGCAAAACCCGTTCATAGCAGATCTCTACACAACAAAAGAAACACGCTTGCCACATTTCAAGTTAGTCGAATAGTTCAAAAAAACTAGACATTTCCTCTATAACGCCCCTTTAACCCCTCGCATTCCACCTCTGGAGTTGATTTCTGCAAAATCTGCTCTTAAACGTTGCCAAATCAAAAGATATCGCCAAATACAGGAATCATTTTCTAAACATCAGCGCTTTGTCAGCTATTGGCTGCATAACTCGGGATTAGGTATTTCCGTACATATATATATATACAAGCTCTTCCTTAAGCAAGGGGTTTTAAAAAAGCTCATTAAAACAAATTCTATTTATTTGTTTGCTGAAATATGCTTACAGCTTCTTAAAAACAACAACGAAGCTCCCTGCAAAATTTTGGAGCGTGTGGATTGGGAGTCGCAAACACAAATATACAAACATTCATATTCACGTACTTAAGATGTTCCAGACTTTTCCTTTTATCTGTGGAGCTAGATCGATTGATTAAAACTTTCGCGTAAAGACTAATGGCAGGTAAACTCAGTCCAAACTTGAACCATATTTTCAGTTTCAACCATGTATGCTCACTTTTTCATATAAATCTCCGATATTGCTATACAAATACCTTTTTATTAGATGATCATTCATTAAATTTAGAAACATTTCAAAACTGTGCATTTTTTTCGATTGGCCACATAAAGTTTAAAATCCAATTAGCAATACATTATATAGATTGCTAACTCATATTAACACCAGTAAAATAGATTACATATACACAAATGATTAAATACGCTTCTCTCTAAAGTTTATATATATAGCGATGTTAAAATTCCCACACAAATAT
Source organism: Trichonephila clavata (assembly GCA_019973975.1). NCBI lineage: Eukaryota > Metazoa > Arthropoda > Arachnida > Araneae > Nephilidae > Trichonephila > Trichonephila clavata. Next base: position 15,296 of record BMAO01036000.1, on the reverse strand, counting down.
GAACAAACTGGATTTCACATGAACCCTCATCTCCTAAGGCCTGGAAATTTTCAATGTTTGCTAAGTCACCGTTACCGTTTAAAAAATCGGTAACAATATAAGCTTATGCCACCCATCCTGTATAGTGGTTAGTGACGCAGACTGCGGTGCCGTATGGGCCTGGGCTCGATTCCCGGAGAAGGCATGGATGTTTGTGTTGTAAGCCCCCGTGTGGTACATTGTGTGGTGCACGAGGTTTTCTAAACGTTCTCAATAAAATATATATATATATATAAGCTTATTAATATTATTTTTAAATATTAATCCTATACACATTCCTTCCTTCCTCAGTGGCTCGACAGCCCAGGATGGGCCTAGGCCTTCTCGAGAAGCCTTTTCCAGGCCAGTCTTCTTTCTGCTAGTTTTCTCCAATTTTTATTTCTCAAAACTAGATCTTTTTATAAGCCAGAAATCTATCTAAGGTTTGGCCTGCCTTTTCTCCGAGTGCCAATTGGTTGGGCATTGAAGAATTTTTTATATATGCACATTATAATGACGAAAATTTTCGTTGGAAGTACAGCAAATAAATTTTTAACAGAAAAACAAAACAAAAAATAGAGACCATGACCAAGAGTGTGTTTCGAATTCCTCCCTTTAAAGTTCATTAAAAACATTCCTAACAACTTTAACTGTGTCATTGTTTTATGTGTCAGTCTCGTTAAGTATGATTTGATTAGAAAATTAAATGATTTTAAAATGTATTTAGTAAACTATTTATCTTTATGTATTTTTTGTAGGATTTTCCTGTAAGCTGCAGCGGTGCTCATCCAGAATTAACCGGGCGAAACGTGCTCGAATGTGATGTTGGAAATCCACTCCCTGCGAATAAAACGGTATGGAACTTCAAATATCTGCATTTTGCTTAAATATCTGCATCAATTTAAATCAAGTCATCTTCAATATTTTAAACTGAGATTCACAATTATGGGGAAAATATATTAATATCCCCCATAATAAATAAATATTCCCTTATAGTTTTAAGTTATGACATCATCTTAGGAAGAGTGAGATTTTTCAGTAAAAGTTCAAGCAATAAAAATCTTTAAACCTAGAGATTTTTCCAAAGATGTGCAATTTCTGATTACTATTGATTGAGTGGGCATCAACGTCAAACTTATTAGGAACGCGGAGGCTATTGGATGCTGGTTTATCCACTGGGCGCTTGGGGTTGGGGTTTGGGGCCCGGAGGGGTCCAGAAGGGCCCAGATAAACTGGACTTAACCAGATTTTCTGGTTATAAATTTCTATCCTCCAGTGCCAAGGGGATCTGTAGATCTTCTGCTCCCAGGGAATTTAAATCGGCACTGTATTGGAGAAAGTAATTTTTAACCCCAATCAAGCGACGAGGATGAATTCTGAGCTGACACTTTTCTCTCCAAACGTGACGATTTTGAGCCTCGATAGATATAACGTGCATCAATTCCTCCACACGACGGATGTTTAGCGACTTCAAGACTTTGCTGTAACTTCAAATGAGAGAGAATTACCTACCGTTGCATTGTGAAGCAACATGAGGGCTATTGCCGACGGACCTCGTAATTTTGAGCCACGGAGAACTGACAACGACAACACCTGATCTGGTACCCCCTCTCGAAACTATCACATCAACGGGAGGACTTTGACCTTCGACAGATTTAACTCTACACGGCGGGTCTTCAGTGGCACTAGGACTTAAACCCACGACACGCGAACTACGAGTTCGGGACCATAACCACTAGGCTACCGAAGCCACAACTCAAACTTCGAGGAGAAAAATGAAGATCTAAGCAAAACCAAATAACTGCTAAGTACATATATGAAATTTCTAAATATATCCTGATTATATTTCTATCTATGCTCTTACAGATGTTATTAACGACATAAGGGTTTCAAGACATAGTTTATTGCAATTTTGGAAACAAGAACGAGGATTTTTTTTTAGATTAACGTAACAAATTAGAAACACTAGGATATTAGTGACGATTAATTAACGAGTATGACACTCAAGTTTTGATTAGTAAATTCTCTCGTTTTCTACATCTGCCATATTGAAAATGATGTTGCTCAACACACCTTAAGGTGTCAAACTACCCTAAAATTGACAATTTTTTTTATAATTTTATTTTATAGACCATCTTATTAGCTTTATAAAAATACCAAGTTTATTATTTTCCGTTCACTAGAACAAAAACTACAAGTGTTTTAGTAAAAGCAGATGTAATTACTATAAGTAAGATATGTCATACTTTAAAACACGTTTTACTCGAAATGTGTGTGTTTTTTTTTTAAGTGCTCTAACGGGGACAGTGATTGCTAAAAAAAATTTGAAAATAATTAGCTGAAATCTTTTGTGTATGTTCCGTATAATAGTAGAAGTGTTTTAACCTTCAGATTTATCAAACACTGCTTTGTTACAAAATTTACGGTCCCTTATCTCAATATAATCAGTGTTACTTTAACCAATTTCATATAATAACTACGATAAAGTGCTCTAGTTTTTGTAAAATCTCTAATCCTGAAGGTTATTTCAAAAATGAATAACATAGCAACACATCAGAATCGAAAAATTGAAAATTTGTTTATAATCTTTTGGTACAGAATGGGCCCCGTCTATGCTATTTTTTGTAAATTTTTATCCGGTTTTTTTTTCACACACACATTTTAGTAATAATAATTTCTTTTTATCTTCTTAATTTTAGCATATTTTTCTTAAAATGTCTAAAAACCATAAAAAAAATCCCCATATATCTATTTAAAAAAAAAAAAAAGTAGATACCTTAATACAATTTTAAGTATGATAAAAAAATATTTATAACAGCATTATTAATTTATTTGAGCTTTGCATTCTGCAACATGCAAGGAGAAATATCTCTTTTATACTCCTCAATCACAAATGACTTAAAGTTAACCTGTTACGCGCAGCTTAGGAGCAATTTATTTTTCATTTAAGTTAAAAAGCAAAAGCATGAGAAAGAGGGCAGTCACATTGACAGAATTGTATTGTTGTTATGAAATGTACTCAAAATAATAAACTAAATACTCATCAGTGCGAGGCTAAATTTTAATTATTAATTTCAGCTCAATTTCAAAATTCTTTTGGAACCGTCAAGAGTTGTGTCTTCCACAAGTGATTTAGTGTTCTCTATGAACGTCAACAGGTAAAAAACTCAGCCCTCTTGATATAACAATTTATATTCTTATAAAAATCTTTTTGTATTATTACGAAACATATTGTTGTTTTAATTATTTTTTTATAATGCATGTATTTTTATTAATTATTTTCCATTTCAGTACTAATGCTGAAAAAAATGAGACCATGTTCAACAACATGTACGAAATTGAACTACCAGTCCGTGTTGAAGTAGCTCTTGCGGTCAGAGGGTAGGTTTGTTTGTGAATTTTTACTTATAAATTGTTTAAAAACCTGGTTATTTTGTGTAATTAATTCAATTTCTTGAGTGATGGGATGCGTTATCAAGTTGCCTTACAGTATTCGTTCGTTTAGTTTTATCATCTGCACGAATAACATATATCTAATCAAGGAAAGAAAATTCAACGATGCTTCAAATTTTTTCCCCTCCATTTTTTCTTTATTTATAAAAAAAAAGTAATACTGTTTTCGTTATGCGTAGAGCGAGATGTATTTATAAATAGTCCTATGTATCGGCTAGAGCTCAGAATTTATTAGTAAAAATTATTTTCAACCAAAATTGCTCCTTGTGGGGGCAATTAGGACTAAATAGGAAGAGCTACTAAGCTTTAAAAGGTTTAGATGTAGGAGAATTTATAAAATAATTCAATGGATTTCTTGGAAGACATTAAATAATTTACACCTATTATTTGTGGAAAAGTAAGGGAAAATATTACTTTTTGTAACTTCTGGTTTTGTTCGGGAGCAAACATTTTGAAACAATAGCTCAAAATCTAAGGTATTTCATAAAAAAAAATTTTCGAAGGATCTTTGACTTCATTTTTCTTATTATAATTAAAAACAAACACATTAAACAATTTATAAGAAAAAGAGAGAGAGAAATGATTGCACAATATTATACGATAGAACGAAGCTAGTGTCGCCATCTATCGGTAAAATAACTCATTAAAAGGTGTTTCTGCGTAACAGAAGTATGTAACTAAAAGATTGATATTTATATATATAAATAATTATTTTAATAAATTGTTAAAAGGGTCAAGTTCGTAAAAATAATTTTAGGAACAAATTGTCCGATTTTTTTTATCTTTGTGCGAATAGATCACTTAATAAGAAAATTTCTTATCCTTTGAAACATTAAATAATATATATACATACATCAATGTTTGTGATTATTTCTATCCATTTTTTTTTCAAAAGAAGGAGGGGCGGACAAACATGATTTTAATTTTTCCTATATTCATACCATTACAAACTTATTTTCTTTTGTGAAATATTCAATGCCGCAATTTAATAAATTTTTTATACATCTACTTTTTTAGAATTTCTGTCCCTGAAGTGATAACTTATAATAAATCTGAACCAATACCAGCCACCATGGTCAGTGAAACAGATATCGGCCCAGAAGTAACACATGTTTATGAGGTAAAAATTGCTACCTATGAAAATGGTGCCTTACCAATTTAATTCATATTGCTTTTTGGACTGTGACGATCTTAGTTTATTTTGACTATTCAATTTCGTTTATTGAATTCTCTTTTGAAAATATTTTATGATTTTGTTTCGGCTCTTATTTATTCATTGAAGGATCACATTTTTTTCAGGTTGGAAATCAAGGTCCAAGCTCTATTAAGCAAGGGGAAGTGTACTTACTGTGGCCCACTTATACTTTGGATGGGAAATCTTTGCTGTACTTGATGGCCCAGCCAGATGTTCGTGGAAACGCGCAATGTGAAAAAATAGATGACGTCAATCCTCTCAATTTACAAGTAAGTAAGAAATATAGCTTATAGATCGGATCATGTAGTGCCGGTTTATCCACTGGGTGCTTGGGCCGGGCGCCTAGGGGCTGGGAGGGTCCCAGTAGGGCCCGTAAATTTGGACTTAACCAGATTTTCTGGTATAAATTTCGATCATTCAATGCAAAGGGCCCGTAGATCTTCTGCGCCCAGGGCTCGAAATGAGCTTAAGCCGGCACTGGGATCATGCAACTTCCATGAACGATTTGTGTGACCTTCATAGTAACTAGATCTTGTATTAATTGACATTCATATATTTAGGCAACAATTAAATGTGAAAATTCATAGAATTAAATAAAGAGCGGTATCAATGTAAATTTTAGTGGTTATTTGTGGTAATACCGTTTATATAATTCAAATGACAGGACACCACCTAGTGCAAAACGGCAACACTTCGTGCTGGTTTATCCATTACGCACGCAGGGGCCCGGAGGGGTCCAGAAGAGCCCGGATAAGCTGGACTTAACCAGATCTGGTTATAAATTTGATCCTCTAGTGCCAAGGGAAGCCGTAGATCTTCTGCACCTTGGACCCGAAATGGCCTTAAATCGACACTGGCACACTACCAGATATCTGCACAAAAACTTTTCTTACTAAAGATGTTCGTAAAAATAAAAAAAAAAAACGATTGTGACTTATCATTTGTTAAATGTACCGTACAGGCAGCCATACAGTTGTTATTTTTATACTTGTTGCCATTTATTTAAGTTTAACCTTTCCTGTTTGTTTCCAAGTATTTAATTACTTTCAAGCAAGAAAGAATTGCAATATTCCACTAACATGGTAATGTTCCTTTGGGTTGTAAGATTATGTTTTCTATTGTTGCTATGTTAGATTTTTATGGTTTAACATTCTAATTTTCTATTGTATTTCTTTGTAATGTAAGAGATTTAATTTTAAACACTGATTCCAGCTGGGGAAAAAATTATTGTTAAGAAATTATTTATAAATTTTTCTCTCTTTAATATTTAAAAAATAAAATGTTTTGTTATGATTTGTAGTTAATAGGGACCTTAAAATGTTTGTAACAGTTGTCGATGAGTTCAGATGTATATTTTATTTGCGAGCAAGTTTAATTTTAATCTATTTTCACCAAAGAATTGGCTATAAAAAGCTCTTTTTTACTTACGGCAAAAAAAAGGTACAAAAAAAATTGCCTTTAAACTATAAGTACAATTTTCCCTCCAGTGGCGTAACGAAGAATATTAGGGCTCCCCTACAAAGTCAGATTTTGAGTCCCAAGCTGGATCTTACGTACTTAGCGTCATTCAAGCTTTGGACCCCCTGGAATCCTGCCTCACGCGATGCTGAGGTGTACGTTACGCCACTGTTTTCCTTTTGTAAAAGTATTTAAGCGAAAAGTTTATAAGCAATAAGCTATTCATACATACAAACGCACTCAATCAAATGGATAAAATTGAAGATATATCATTCCTTTTTAGTGTTGAATGTTGCTTGTCATTTTCAGGGGGAAGGAGTCCGAATTCGAAGAAATATGCATTAGTGGGTCATCTCTCTCTCTCATTCATGGTCTAAATATTAATCAACACTTTATATTGAACTGTGCCATTGCCCCTTTCTCCCTAATCTTTCTGAGATTTTCAGTTAGCTTTTTTGATATGTGTTTTTCTTTAATTATTTACAATAAATTTATACTTAGCTGGTATTCCATAAAAATTTCAGGAAGTACGTCGTCGTCCAAGAAATCAGAACATCAGTATCCAAGACCTAAAGGAACAGATGCTGATTGGCGACTGGAGAGCCAAAAATGCTCATTCGAAAACAGCTAATTCTATCAGAAGTAGGAGGAGCAAGCGAGATGAGGATTCATATGCCCTCGCCGAGGAAAGTGAAGAGGAAGATGATCACTTTTTAAGCGATGAAGGGGAAGATCATTTTTTGAGCGACGAAGGAGAAGACACATTTCAGGAGGAATTGGTACGATATTTTTCTCTAATACTTTAAAATTTATGTTTATTCTGGGGAGGAACTGTTTACGGTATATGTTTGAATGAAAAATAATGATAACACAGATTATAAAGAGCATTTTAATTGAATCAAATTTATAAACTCAATATTTTTGTATATAGTAATATCTCGAATTACGCGATTTTCATAATCCTACATCTAGCGAAGGGTTAAAAGCAGAGGCGTAACAGAGAATATTAGGACCCACCTGCAACATGAAGTTATGGGCCCCAAGCCGGATCTTACTAAGTTTGGAAAACCATAACATAATGTACTTTGGGCCCCCACAATGGGGAGAGGGGGGGTTGCGGGAGGTTTGTGTTTAAAAGACTATCAAGCATTTAAGGATAAAAACACACAAAAAGTTTTTCAATATGTATGATTTCTGGAACGATTTAGACCATGAAAAAAAAGGAAGTAGTATTATTTACATATATATTTTATATGCTGTAAAAAAATTTAGTATATTTACTTGAAGACTATCTTTATTGGGAATAATAGTTACCACTCATAGTTTTATTAATTAAAACCCGAAATTTTTTATTGGTAAAAATATTCATTATTTTATCTATAGGGTAATTTCTTTTTACTTCGTTTCAGAAACACAATTATTTCAAATAACATACTGTGATTCTCTTTTTATACGAATATTCGTTTTCCCCCTCGCTTGACCATAATATTAAGATTAGGAGATTTTTCATGGAGATTTTCGAACAAAAAAACAGCTTAAACTCAATCTAATTTCCACATTTCTGTAAATAAAAGAGGGATGTTATAATTAAGATCTAGCTATTCAATTATAAAAATATGCAAAAATATTTATTTAATATTTGTAATCATTACAAATCTACTATATTAAAAATGTTCCTTTTTTTTTAGTCATGTGGACCAACTTTATGCACGAAAATTCGTTGTACCATATCTAACCTTGAAAAAGGGGACCAAGTCATATTCAGTATTCGTTCCAGACTATGGAGAGAAACATACAATGAAGTACGTAATGGCCGTATACGGTATTTTTTTTAAAGTATGAGAACATTTTTAATTCACAGATTACAAATCATTTTCGATCACATTAGAGATTTCCTATACTTACTCTTAAAAAATTTATTTGAATAGAATATATGTTAAATTACATTATTTCATAACAATAATTTAAAAAATACAATTTATATTTTTTTTAAAAATTTAACTTGCAAACAGTAACAAAAATCTGCAAATACTTAGTTACTAACGTATGTCAGTGCGCGCGTGTATGTAGTTTACGTAGATTATTTTTGTTAATTATTATAGAAAATTTATTATTAAATAAGTTAATTAAAATGAATTTTTTAAAAATTCATTTAATTTTCAAACGATATATTTTTTCTTCATTTCCATGCCAATGAGCCTTAGATAATGGATAAAGAATGTATATTCCCTACTACCGTAATAATTATTCCAGTTTTTTAAAACAGTCTACTCTCCACCTGAATGTAGAAAAAACTCACAAATTAAAAGTTCGAAATTCCTAATGAAGATCAGAACTCCTAATACCTCAACCAAATCTAAAAGCAGGTGCTGTTTCCGTTCCAGCCAAGATACCCACAAACCAATAGTTGATTTTAGTTATAACCAATAGACAAATAGTATGTGTATCACATAATTTTTGAAGAGGCTTACATAAATCTATTTCATACTAAAATTTCAGAGGGACTTAGACGCTTTTGAAAGGGGGTGGTCACGTTTTCACAATGGCGTGCACAGAGGTGGTGGGTATAATTAAAAATCTGTAGGTCAGTGGGGTTGAACCCCCAAACCTCCTCCTGCGTATGCCTCTGCTTTCAGACTATGGACATTGTTATAACTGTTCATGAGTAGGGAAGTCTTAAGGCATGAGACAACTAGGCCTAGGGCCTTGGCCACAATGGGGGCCTCGTCTCGTTTTCGATGCAGCCTTAATAAGATTATGATCAGAATAATTTCAACGGTCAAATGCATTTTCCGGCTGTATATTCTCATAGAAATTTGGAATTTAGGAATAATTTTGGAATATGTCAGCTGGCTACATGTGATACCATCGTTTATGTATAGGCCTATGCCTACTACTATGCACCATCATTACTCATTCAGTCAAAAAGTGGCAGTCGGTCAAACCGGTTTGTGCGATTGTAAGTCATGCACATCAATTTGTTTCGGGTTATTGTTTGTACGAGTATTTGACAATGTATGCTATGTACTGTTTACTTTTCAAGGTCATAGGTCCTACATTTCTGTAGGGGCCCCAAGGCCTCAAGATGTCTTATATAAGACGTCCCTGTAGATGGGTGCTTAATTAATGAGTGCAACTGACACAGAAATTTCAATATCGGTTGGCAATGCAAATAGGTTCCATTCAGTAAAAGTAGTCAGCCCAACCAGAACACTAGTATATAATTATTGCTCCGAAAGTTCAATTTTAATTTAAAATATTCTTACTCATATATTTATTTCTTTTAGTTTGGCCTCAGTGAAGTGAAAACGTCTTCCAAGTTAGTGACACGTATCACCCAACTTCCATATGGAGTAGATCCAAGTTACCTTCCATATAAAGTATATGTAGTAAGTGAATTTTTCATTGTTTCTGAACAGTTTTTTCCCCTATAGCGAAATTTAAAGGGGTTAAAATTTATTTATTTTATGGAATTATTTATAGTTCTAGAATTAGTTTAATGTTTTTGAATATTTTTCTTAAACGTATGTACTTTTTATCTTTAGGTTTCTACTAAAGTCAGTCTTTTGGATGTCGCCTTAGCACCTTATATGATTCCATGGTGGATTATTATATTAGCTATTTGTTGTGGTCTTCTCCTCTTAGCCTTGCTCGCATTACTACTGTGGAAGGTATAGTATAGTTGTGTTTATTTGACATAAAAACAGACTCAGAGTAATGTATTAATATACAAAACGAAATAAATTTAGTCGTTGCGTAGCTGATCAGCTTTCAAATGTGGAAACGCACCTGTCAAAAAGAGGATATTTGATTGGACGTTTTGTACCATATGACCAACTCAGTGTCGCGCACAGAAATTTTTCAAGGGGGGGATGGGTCAAGGATCGAAAATCCACCATTCTCGTATCATGCTCCAATACGCAAACCAACTTATTCTTTTGATTTTTTCGATTTTCGGGAACAAAAAAAAAACAGTAAAAAATTAATTATTGAATAGATAATTTGTACTTATTAATAAAATTAATTAGTAATAACAAATATGAATTTTACGTACTCTTTATACATAGGATTATAATCAACCGGGAAAAAAACCAAGGGCTATGGGGACGGGGATCCGGATCCAAGGACTTTAGTGTGCGCCACTAAGCTAACTTAATAAAAACTTCTGATAAATAGAAAGGTATTTGCGTATAATACCGTCAACTAATTCTGTCAAATCAAAAGATGTTGCCAAAGGCGGCTGTATACGGCCAATTGTAGAATTCCCGTGCATGTTTGAACATAATCATTATATTGATGATAACATTTGGCGACATCTTCTGATTTGGTCAAACTGGTCGATAGTATAATACTTAAGTACGAAAAGAAATGTGTGTACTATTACTATTGAACCCTTTCTGCCATCAAAACTATACCTTCCCCTTAAAAAAATTATTTTATTTCTTTTACATTTTTGTATAAAGATAAATATCTAACTAAACGCTATGTGTTCTTATTTTAGCTTGGGTTTTTCAAGAGGAAAAGGCCTCAAGAAGTACCTGAAAAAGAACCTCTGAATGAAAGAAACGGTTATCGAATGACCAGTGGCGATGCTGCTTTGTGATAAGAATTTGCAAAATATTTATTCGTATTGTGTCTCCAGATTGACCTGAATGGATCTAAGATGTGTTACACTCTGGACCACTCATAGCACATTGAACAATTTTTGCCTTCGGTCATCAAATTCATTAGATTTCGTGTCTGGAAGGAACACTATGTACCACCAGTTGGAAATATTTTGAAAAGCGTAGCAATTAAACACGAGATTGCTCACAATGAAGAACTAATTCAAGAATTGTGTGGATGCAACAGCTCAATTTTGCGATATTAATAGTTGGTGCCTTGAAAAGAAATCGCTTAAGTATAAAGTGGAAAAGAGCTGAAATTATTTTAATCAAGAGAAACCTGAATTTTGAACAAAATCTAAACTGTTTTTAATTTCGAGGGATCTGGACCCCTCTGTTAGACGAATGCAGGATGATCCCAAATTTTAAGACTATTCTAAAAGATTAAGATGGTTTTAAAAAAAGAGGCTTAAGATATATTTGATTTCATATATACTTGCTTTGTTAAAAGTACATAATTTTGGTCTGTGATCATAATTCCAGAATTTAAATCATTAAAAGAAAAAATAATGTCGACAATTATAGGTTTTTAAAATATTTACTTTATCAGTGTTTATGTTCATGTTTGTGTACGAAGAATACCACAAATCTTCAAGCTCTGCACTCATTTTTCAATGTATTCCTACTATAAATAACGAACATAATTTATACAATGCATTTTATATTCCTCTAGTATAGCATTAAATAATAGTATCTGAATTAAAAGCATTTGGTCATATTAAAAAAAATGATAAAACAATATATCATATCCTGAATTCATTAATACATAAGAATATTTCGACATTATCATTCCTTTCTGAATATAATATTTTCCTACTTACAATACATTTTATATTTTGTCGTTTATATTTTAATATATAAAGCTAAAAAAATCTATCTCCCATTAATATTAAAAGAAATTTATTTTTGAATTTTTCAAAATTCAAAGAATTTGCTGTTAACGAATAATTTTCGTAATATATAAGAATTATAATTCTAAAATATTCTATACTAATGTGCATACATTTTTTTTGTAAGTATAAAAAAGATATCCGAGGTAAGAAAAAAAATAATAGCAGATAATAACATGAAACAGCCACTTTTTTTTAAATAGCCAAATATAATATATAATATTCTAGGTGGAAAGTGTAATTTTAATTTATCTATTTCTTAGATCAATAATTTTTCCACTGAATTGCACTTGCAACACTACTTAAAAATTCTAAAGTGGAACTTAAAACTAAACATTTTACTTTCAATCGTATTAATATAGTTCTATTTTTTGTACTTTTTACATTAATTTTTTAAAAAAAACATGTTAAAAGAGATGTAGGATTTTTAAATATATGGGTAGGAGAACTCTCGTCTATGTGTTTTAATCATTGACCATTGTCAAAAGCTGCCCATCAAAATGGCTACAGAAAATAACTACAACTGACAGATGTTATAAAAACAATTTAAAAAAGCTTCTAACAGTTTTTGGGAGACAGAAAAAAATGTCGCATCAATAAAAATTAAGTATATCATAATAAAAACAGCAATGCATTTTTATATTTAAAGACAAATATTTGTATGTCTGATAATGGCTTAAGACATTTGGATCATCCTGTATTTAACTCATTGTTATATTTTTTATAATACCATAAAGTGAAAATCGTTCCAATAAAAAAAAAACTGCTTCCTCCAATTTATTTATTAACAGAGTGAATGATTGTGTTTGGAGGCTGAAAAGAAGAAATTGTTTTGATTTTCCAGTGCCTTCATTTGCTTGTAGTTTATGTTTGGAAGTGTTTTCATTCGAAACTGTTTTTCTAAAAGGCTGATAAAAAGAAAACTATTTATATTTGGAAAGAAATTTTGATCAGCCTTGTTATGTATTGTAAGACGAAAAAGACTGTACATTGTTTGATATGAATGCTAATGCTTTTTAACAATTCAAATGGCGTTTACTAATCGGAAATTTTTAACTGATAGCTCATTCGATGGCAGCTGTCACTATCGTCTTGAAATGTATCTTGTACTAAAGTTGACATCGTTTATTAAAACAAGTTATTGTGGGTTTTTTTTTAACAAAACAAATACGTCTATTCTTTCAAATAGCTCCAAGTAATTTTGTTTTATATATTTTAAACGCGATAAGTGTAAAAATATTTGCAAAATGTATATTAACAGTAATTTTAATAGATGTGTCAAAGATATTATTTTTTTTTAAAAAAATGAAAAGTATTCTTCATTTTGTTTAAAAAGATCGTATTTTATGTACTAGTTTTCGATTTTTCCCCCTATGTGGTTTATATTAAAAGAATTAAAATGTTTTCTCAAGATATTTGTAAAAACTAATATTTCATTTATAAATAAAGAATTTTCTTTTATAATTATTTTGTTCAGTTTTCATTTATTGCTTTCTTATTCACGTTATACAATTAAGACTGAATTATTATAAAATATATTCATAGTTGGTTAGTTATAATTGATATTTTTAGTTTTATTTATTTAACATTGGGGAGTTTAGAACTTCACATTTAAGTAGCATCTTTCATATGGAGAAAGATATAATAATTTATGATTTTACCTTGCATTCAAATTATGAAAAATGTAATGATGAAACATAAAGACAAAGGATATGGGAAATAGAAATGAAAAACCAAAAAAAGATTAGGCAGAAAATTATGCAAATTTCAGGGTAGGCACACCTCACGAAGTTATACAAATTATGAGAAATCTGCAGTTTTCCGGTGCACGTTGAGTGGGATATAGAGAAAGAGAAAAATCTACAGAACTAACTATAACAGCGCCATTATTTCTGCCAATAAACCGTTGTTGAAATTTCCCTCTGTCTCAAAGGCTTCTTGTAATAGCATTGAGTGCTAGATGTTGACCAAAAGAGGTGAGGTAGTTCCATCAGACAGACGATTTTACTAAGGACGACGATAATGACTGATCTGAGAAGAAGGTTCATAGCCGCCGTCGTAACATCCAGTTCAATGATACGGGCCCAACATATGTTAGCAAAAAATCGTAATTTGTTATCAATGGTCCGATTAATAGAGCTCCCATTTCCAAAAAAGGCCCTCTAAGAATTTTGATATAGGGCCTACTCAGGACTGGCTAGAGATTGGTCCCCCCTACTAAGAAGGATGGATTGGTTCACATACTGAGAGGGATGGATTGGTCCTATACTGAGAGGGATGGATTGTCCTCATGACTGAGATGATGATTCCACATACTGAGATGGATGGATTGGCCCACATACTGAGATGGATGGATTGCCCACATACTGAGATGGATGGATTGATCCACATACTGAGATGGATGGATTGATCCACATACTGAGAAAGATAGATTGATCCGCATACTGAGAAAGATAGATTGGTTAGAAAGGATGAATTGGTCCTCATACTAAAAGGATGAATTGGTCCTCATACTGAGAAGAATGAATTGGTCCTCATACTGAGAAGAATGAATTGGTGCTAATACTGAGAAGGATGGTTTGTTTCACATACTGAGATGGATGAATTAGTCCATATATTGAGAAGGATGGATTGGTCCATATATTGAGAAGGATAGATAGGTCTACATACTGACATCCTCCTGAACGCGTCTAAGGTGCACCGGCGGAGGCAAAGATAATTGGAACCAAAAAGATGGCAAGTTAAGGTGCTGGAGTGGTAGAACAATGTCAACATACGTGGATCAAAGCATTTATTGACGTGGTAGTGGCCCTGCAAGCCATTCCTCTCGTCACATTCCAGCGTGTGAAAAAAAAAACCCTGATGCTTCCATATCAACCAAAGCCATTAATCGTCGGTTTTTGATAGGAACTTGCCCTCAGCGACTTCTTGAGGCCCTGGGCCCCTACACAAATGTAGTCTCCACCTATTACCTTAGTGCATACAATACGTTGTCAAATACCCATACAAACAGTAACCCCAAACAAACTTGCAACTGTACAAATGACTCGACCGACTACCACTTTTGACTAAATGAATAATGATGGTGTATCATGGTAAACTAGGCCTATGCATGGACGACGGTCATCACATAATAATGCAGTCTTCTCACTTCAGTTGACATATAGTATGAAATTCCCAGTTTTCAGGAGAATACATTCGGAAATAACATAGGACAGTGAAAATTATTCGAATCATGATCTTATTGAGGCTGTGACGTAGTCACAAAGGAGAAATCGCCCCTATTCATGATGCGCTCTATAGTTGGAGTGCACGTGGCTTTGGCGTCATTGTGCTTGGTCGGACATCTGGACTGTCGGTGCCTGCTTAACTGGTAAACCCTATGGGATTGGCATCACTGCATTATTTTTCGTCAATAGTCAGTGATTGTCCGTCTTGAAAGGCTGGCGCCTCGGCCGTTGTCGCCGGCGACCTTTGAGAGAGACCGGAATCTTTGTTATCGCTGCACGAATGGTGGATTTGCAAGACCGAGGTAATGGGTGCAAAACCTTGAGGCCTGCCAATGGGGGTTGATGAGGGTGTGGCGTGGATCACCCCTAGAGTTTAAAAAGGTCGACC